>VDFB02093508.1:95357-291312 GCA_007258455.2 Sequoia sempervirens
TACTGAAAGTAAATGTGCGAAACACACTTATTGACTGCAACTATTCTACCCTACACTAACCAGTGGGAAAGGTACTCAGACGAAACCATTTATAGGCTTTGAAAAATAACTTCCTCTTCTAATCAGCTGAGGATACTTTGCATGCTCACAAATTTGCAATAAGAGATGAAAAATGAAGACACTCCCCACACATTGTCGTACTGCAACTTGTAAATTATAATCAAAGGCATAGATCATGTGAGTCTGATCAAGCATACCTCTAATTTTCCCAGAATGAATAAGTGGGATTTGCTGCCCCTCGACTGCCACCTCATCCTTAGGCACACTGGAAATCCTTTGGATCTTGCCGACATCCCTAGCTAGATGTCTGATGGGGCAACTTCTCGAAAGGGTGAAACTGAAACTTGCACCTCCGACTCCTTGCTGGTTACTTGTCACTTCAATCTCATCCTTCTGATGAGGATCATTTGAAAATAGATCACCCAACTTTGCGCAAAACTCATCAATTATATTAGCATACAAGTCCTCGTGGGTCCCATTATTATCTTCTGTATGCATAATAGGCCTTGAGGTGTCTTCTTGACTATTTTCTTGAAAACCTGTAAAGATATCAAGGCCATTACCTTGTACAACAGTGTCATGCTTATGCGCAGCTTGATCTCGTTCTATTTGAGCTTTTGCACCAGGTTCATCAAGGCTCTGGCAGTTGATAACCATGCTCTCCCCACTTCTTTGTGAACAGATCAACATCTTATCATTGACATCTTCATCGCTTTTCTGATCAAAACTCGATGGCTTTGTTATCTCACATGCATTATCTTCATCATTATTAAAAAATAAAGGAAGTTCTTCAAATAAATTGGTCAAACCTTGAGTTTGGACACCCCCTTTTGTCTTCTCAAGCTGCTGCTCCAAACTTTCTCCCTCAAAAGGTGAGTGTTTGGCATCTAAGTTTGAAACAAAAGCTTCGAGATCATCCCAAAACATGTCGTCTTCCCTCTCACTTTCAGCTTCTTGTGGAGGAATACTATTAGTTACTTCATCACTGTAACTCTTCTGAGGTATCGAAACATCAGAACTTTGAACTTCTTCCCATTGCTCTAGAGCTGGTATGGGTGTAATCTGAGGGATGCTTATTTTGTTATCCACAAGGAACGGTAATCCATTGAACAAATTAGGCATAACTTGAGAACTGTCACTTGTTCTTCGATCTAGAATATGTTGTTCTTCAAACAGGGCCTCCTCTATCTCCTGCAGCAATGGCTCATGATGCTCTGGATCTGTTTTAACGCTGTCCCAACTAGAGACTTTCTTTGGTTCCGCTAAAAAAATGTAGCAATCAGCATAAACTTCCTGCTTGGTATGTTGTTGATCCTCTGAAAAGTTGTCTCCATCCTCCACAAAACAAGGCAACCCATTAGTGAAAACATGAAAGGGCTCATCAGTGGAAGACTTATCTCGTTCAATATTTTGTTGCTCTAACCGATATTCCTCCATAGCTATATGTAGTAAATTTATTCTTGTAGCTTCTTCCTTTATGGTGAATGATGAGTCATTTTCCGAGTCAATGGGTCTGTCCTCAATAATGACAGGACAATCAGAATTATTTGGCTGGGAAGCTTGTGGGATTTTTGGAGTTTCCTGGAGGAAAGGAGATTGCTTCCTAATGGACTAGTCTTGAATGCTCACAGGTTCAGAAAGTTCTAACCTAAATTCTTGCAAAGGTGAAAAATATCTAAAGCTAGGAATCTTGATTTTAGTCGGGTTAGGAGTTTTAGTTTTCATAAAACTTGAAAACTTGAATTTATGAACCTCTTCTTGAATAGGATGTTCAGAACTGATAGGAGCTGTTCGGGCTTCATGCATTTGATACTAAGCAAGCAAAAAATTTGTTTGTGTGGTTGCTTCTCTCTCTAAATCCTCCTCAAACTGTGCTCTTTGGGTCTCCAGCTCCTGATCGTGAAGATAGGCTTATAAGCCAACTTCTCCTGCTGCTGATTATACTCATACTGCTTCTTGATTTTCGTGAGCTGATTCATGTAATCAAGCAGCGTGCTTTTTACAATTGCCATCTCCACTTGCTGATCTACTTGACTCATTTTCCTTTCATAGTCTAGCCTTATTTCTCTAAAACTCAAGTCTTCAATCTCTTGGGACTGATTTTTAACATAGGAGGGTTGAGGTGAATAATGAGCAGGGGTGGGTGGGTGGCAACTATACTGAGCATGCTGGCTTTGAAAAGCCATGGAACTGGAAACAATAGCATGATTATGCGAATGTGGCTAATATGGAGACGGGTAAGCAGTATCTTCATGATATGACGGGTGATATGATGCATACCCATGAAATATTGACATATTTATTCATCTAAAGGCTAAAAACAAGCAAAAACCTAGAATCTCTATACCAGCACTTGACCATTTTGAAACCAGAAAAGGCTTCTCGAAGTTGCCATGGTGTTTGATGACTATGCCTCCAAAGGTCGATAATTCTGAAGGAACAGACCCGACTCTTCAATATGTGTTCTTCTATGCAATCGCTCACACCGGATTCCTACTTGAAAATTGTGGAGAACGGTCACCGCATATTGAAAAGGGCCCCTCAAAAGGATGAAATAACTCACGATATCTCAAATAGCAACCTCAAAGGATTAAAACTCGGAATTGATTTTCGCGAGTCCCACCTAAAAGCTAAAAATTGTTATCAATAGTTTTGCACCCCTCGCCAACGCAATATTTAGCAACCATCGAAACATGGAAACCTCTTTCTCAAATGTGGGTGATCTACGCTGAAAGAGGAATCTCCGTGAGGGAAGCTGGGTTCTCTGGAATGATGAATTCTATTTTAAAACAACTTCGAGGAAAGGGATGAAGAATAACTCAACATAAACTTATTCCTAAAAAAAAAATGATTCACCAAACTTATAGAATTCGTGACTCCAACCACTCATAAAAACTTCTCTATTGCAGTAATCCTCACAATCTCATTGGCACATATCCCATCAATGATTTGCATGAAGATCTGGAAAAAAAATACAACGTGCAACCTGAAACATATAATTTTGAAACACAACCTCTAACAGCAAGACATAAAAGGATTCCAATTTGAAAACACAAGTACATCAGATTGCTATTACAAAACTTGAGAAAGAAAATAAGAAGGAGAAATTTGATGCTCTATTAAAACTGGAAGAGTGTCAATCTATCCAAACTAAGTATCAAAAGGTTTACAAGCTCCCCAAAATGAGTAAGGGAAAGAAACTCTGATCTGAGCTACTGAGTATGGAGAGTTGAAAGACTAAATCTATCAAAAGAACTCCTCGAAACCCTTAATCCGAGCTCAGAAAAATCTCAAGGAAAAAGGCTCAAACAAACTCAAAAATTGCATTAAAGAAGAAAAGCACCAAGCTTTTTATGATTACAATCGGCCAAGCCCCTAAAAAATAGGGCAAAATCCTACTTAAAAGCTCAAAAACACCTTATCTCTCCAAGATAAGTCTGAAATTCGACCAAGAAGAAAAGTCAGTCAAAGATCTGCTAAAAATAGCAAGAAAACATAAAGTAGTTTATAAAACACCGCTTTTATGCTTCTACTTTACAAGATGCAGATTTTTACAATTTGCCTTATTTTTGCAATTCAAAGATTTAGCAAACTTTTGCAAAAGTAAATAATTACCCTTATTCCTCCATTACAATAATTGATTTTTTCCCAAAAAATCATAAAAACATACCAATGTCATTATTATCTCCTCATCACAACTCCAATTAATTTCTTTAAAATCAATTAAAAAATAAAACCCTAAAAGTTAAATTGACCCCAAACATAAAATATTCACCATTCACCCTAATTTCTCTTCATTTAAAATAATACCCTAAGTCATAAACCCATACCTCTAAGGCAAAACAATAAGCCTTAAATACTTATAACATCTCTCTAGCATAGAAATTTGGCCTAACATAATCAGTGATTTAGACTTAGGGTTTCTTGAATAAATCAAGGCAAGGAAGACACTCATGAGTTCAGCCACCATATTATATTTGACATGTGCATTTTGAAAGGAAATTTTGAAAGTTCATAATGCTTCAATTAGGGATTTGATCAAAATAGGGTCAAACTCTACTCATCACCATTTCGCACTCCATGACCTGGAAAGAAAGAACTCTGTCTGCATGAACAACACCGCTATGATGGTGTTGGATTCGAACCTGTGTGCACAGAAATCCTCCTCTGATCTCCAGTTGACCGAATCTTCAGTGGGTAAGTCTTTTTTCATGGTGAAATAACTTTTCCACTTCATTATCTCGAGTATCAAAAAGCCCTAAGGGTGCGGTCTGCATAAGTTTGTTTCTGACTTTCACTTCTTCCTTTGATTTCTCATGCTACCATGAGTTTGAGCTTGTCCTCCATTGTCCACTCCATGAAAGCTCGACTTGAATTCTAGTTCTCCTTCACTATGTAGAGGTGAGCTTTAGTTAATGGTTTTTGTAATCTGCCTTATTCTCGGCCTCGGCCCCTGAATGGCCATACTAATGTCATCATATTGTATTTCTGTGTGTTCCCCACTGTGTATCATACTCATCATAGGAAATCGGCCACTCTTCAAAGCTTCAAAATCATGCCTTGGGAAACCAAAGAGAAGCTATGGCCGCGGCTTTAGACTCTAACAAAAATCTAAGCTGGTAAGTTTCTTTACTCTGTAGAAACTCCAAAAGCTCTCCTTATTTCATGATTCCTCTGGCCATGTACCAGCCGTGCCAAAAGAACTCTGTAGAAAGCAACTTTCTTTTGAATTTTAGCTTGACCCAGAATGGAAAACTTCCATTATGTCAATTTGGTAACATTTCGGCTTGTGGGTATGATAGAAAGTTAAAAAAAACTGTATTTTACTTTCTCTGTATTTCAACTAAAATCTGTAGCTCACATTTGTTGTATATTCTTGCCATCTTTTCCAAATTTCACATGGGTATTTCTGTAATTGATCTTTTTCTGCATTGTCACACCAACCCTGAAAATGGGTACTTGAAATTTCTAAAGGAAACACCATTTTCTGTATTTTGAAAATAAACCCACATGTGGGTATTTTGAAATTTCTAAAAAGAAGTCTATCTCCTTCTTTCCCGAGCTCGATCTATCACAGAATCTTTCACATTCATGGTCATACTGTCGCTTTCACGGATAACTCATGTGGGTATCATAAATTATCAATCTTTTGTATTCTTTGAGAGCAAACCCTCATGTGGGTATTGGGAATTTTTGAAAACAAATGCATTTCCTGTGTTCTGAAAGCATTCGAAACTATGAAGTACTATCATTCATTCTATCCATATGGCTAGAGCTAGAGCAAACAGTGAATACCCCACACTTTTGAAGCAAAATAATATCATGGTTTTTGGAATTCTTCAAAGCAAAAGCATGTATTTAATTTCTGACAGAGCTCAATCTCTCATACTTGCTTGAAATGGTGATAAACTGTAAACTTATTGGCATTTCCTTTAGAATCTTGACTATAACCAGTGACATTTTGTATTAACTTCTAAAACAAAAGATGCCTTTAAAAGTATACAAGAGTTATGATGAAACAACAAGAATTTGTGTGTTTGTTTATACTCATCTGACTCATATACCTAGCTTTCATTTTGGCATTTCTGTACCCTTTTGATAGTCGTAACACCTCAGTTTAAATCACAGAACTGAAAACATCATAGAGCTATAAACTATCCTTAAAAAAGAAAAATCCAATACTCATATGAGAGTATTCTCCAGGTACTAAAAATCTGAAAGATCTTTTTTTTGTATTCAAAACTTCATATGTGTATTAAGTTCAAATTTGAACATTCCATTATGATCCCCAACTGCATTTTGTGCTCATCTTGTAGACAAAAACCTTACCTCACTATTCTGTTAAGGCCTTGACTAAGTAATCTGGAAATGATCAACATCCTGCATATTTGTTATATTTAATCATGGCTTGACCAATTACAAGCGATGTCTTAATTGACACTTACAATTCACAGAAAACAAAACGAAAGAACAACACATTTGGTTGCTGTCCTTGACTAATCATCAACACACGATCCCATTTGAGGCACAATCAAAATGAGTTCACTGTCTTTCTTGAAGCTCTTAATAACCAGTACTAAACTTTAACACAGCAAGTTTTATTTCCTTTATTTGAATTCTGTAGAGGCTTTACCTTTTATTCTTGGACTGCAACATTGCATCAGTATGAATCACTTTTAAACACCGGTTAAAATGTATAGTTGATAACTCAGAATCATTCTGAAAGAAAAAAAAATACTTGCTCCTCTGTTATTTTTCTGAAAAGGTCACTTTATTATTACCATTGATAATGCATCATTTCTTCACCAATCAACTCAGAACTAGAAATTTGTCTAACACTCAGGTGCACTGTCTATTTGTTTTAGTGAGCAACATGGTACTCTTCATGCATTTTTATATTTCACTGCACAAACTGTTCTCAGAAACTATTCTCTTTGATGATGAAAATTAGAACAAAACATTAAGGCATATGTATGCCTGTTCACTATCCAAAAGAGAAATAATGAATTGAAACTCACACGACATATGATTATAATCATTAGAGAAAATGAAGTAATTTAGCAATTCCTGATGCAAATGCACTTAGTTAAACTCTTTAAGTGGACTAAACTCACTATTCACCTGTAGCCTTCAGAAAGAAATGTTGATTGTTATGAATGCCCAGTTGGTTTTGTTTTGATGGATAATTTTGTTTATTCTTCCAGTTGTATTTCACTTTGTTTGATGTATATGATGAAATATATTTCAAAAACAACCCATTTAATGCATTGGCAGCATGTCGGGCTCTACCCTTGTGGAGCCTATTTTACTCCACATGCTTGATCTTCAAACAACGTTCAGCTCCATGACTTTACCTATACCTGCACAATCAAACAGTGTTAGCATAAAAAATGGAACATGTTGATTATGATGTTGATACTTCTCCTTCAGTTCACTTCTTCATACTGCATTTGATTTTCTTCTGATTGTTTCAATGCATTGCTCATAGTATACTGTACTATTGTAGGTGCATCATATGAGTTATGTCATAGTCGGAGCCACTGACACCCTTCTTTTCCTCTTACAGGTCGACGAAGCTCGAGATGGCGAGGTGCACCATTCAACATCAAGCATCGATAACAGGCAATGATGACTATGTTGTTGCTTATATGTTCTCCTTTCACATCTTCAGTAGTGCATTGTGCTGTTAGAAATGTATTGGAACAGTTATAGTTATATCCACGGCTTGTGTGGATCCTTGATTTCAATTTTGCTTTTCTGTTGAAAAGAAAATGCATCTCATGCAATGTTGTAATACTCATTCTGATTGTGAAATCAAAAGAAGCCTTGTAAAAATATGAGTTCTTTTCGAAATGAATAAAAGCATCTAAAATGCTATTTTGCACATATACTTAATTTTGTCTTTCATTTAAATCTGCAACTTAAATGGCACTCTGCAAACTCATAACTTCAAAATGCATAACTATTACTCAAATGCAAAAGTAATGCGAAACAACATTTAAAAACAATCTGCAATTCCACTTTATGGCAAATAATAATCAGCCAGCTCCTCCATTTGAGCTGAGGCGAAAAATATGTAACAGTACTCATTCTCCACATTGGTATACCTTTGAAGTATAGCTTCAAATGGAATGAAGACATCAATTAATTGTACCTCCTCAAGGGGATGAGAATCCCATGTGTTATTTCTCTCCAAGGATTCCCCACAGATCCTGTCATGCGTGGTGTATAAATGCTCTTCAAGAGGGAAGGGTTCCTAATGACTGATGGATAACATTCCTATGTGTTCTACTTCATTTGGAGGTTCAAAATGTCATGGTTTCCCTCTTCTATTGTTGTCCCAACACCTTCGTGAAGACTACTTTCGCCAAGTCATCACTTGGCTCTAGCTCTCGATCCTCTAGTTTAGTCCTTGAATCAACTACAAGAAGCGGTGCACTTGGTTGCCCCACTTGTTCTTTGACTTGTTTCACGGCCTCTTGGCATAATTCACATGTAAACTCTAAATGTGGCAAGTCATGGAGCCTACACCAACCTGGCAGCAATCACACCTCCAAATCCACTTGGCATTTTAGCTCTGACCAATCTCTTGCTAGTCTTGATATGAGCTCATTATATCTTTCCACTATCAGGTCCAAGGAATTATTCATGGTGTGGTTTTTCAAAAAAGAATTTTTTCATTTGCTTTTTGGTCATTTAAGAAGGAGAGGTCTTCCTTCTAATTTTGCATTTTTTTCCATCACCTTCTACTGCTCCAAGGCTTCCAGCCTCTTCTTCCTTTTGTTTTTCAATAGTTATGTCGGTTGTCCCAGTACATGTTGCAAATTCTATCAATTCATTTTCAACTGCCAACCATTCTTCTTCTTGTATAGAGGACTACCCTTTGTCTATGGGGAAAAGGCCTTTAAATTCACTTCCAATTGATCCTTCATCAATTCCCTTTGATGTCCTAAGGAGATCAACTCCTTCCTTTTGACTTACATCCTCAGTGCTTGTTATCCTAGCACTTACTTGTGTCAAATTTCTTGTTTCAACTTCAAGGTGTTGTCCTCAAGACATTGACAACTCCCTTGCCTCACGGGATGACTCTCCTTCATTGAGAGTTGGTTGCTTTGACTTGGGTGATGATGTTCACACGTGATGAACAAGTGAATTATGAGTGAGGTGTATTATGAAATATGCAATAGCTAGACATCAACACTTCCTCCAATCTTAATCCATCCTTGTTGCCCAAGTGTTCTTGAATCAACTCCTTGAATACCTTGGCTGCCATGTTAGCAAGTTCCTCTTCTAGATCTGCAAGAGCCAATGGCTGGTATATTTCCCAAAAGGGAATTTGTCCTTGCAAGACTCTTTCAATTTTGTTCAAGAATGCTAAACACTCCATTTCATTGTGCTTGCAAGTACCATGGATTCTACACCTATCTACTAATGCAAATTGTTGCAATGGTCTTCTCAATCTCCTATTTAAATTTGCATGCCACTGAGTGATGTTAATTTGCACATGCTGCTCCATTTCAACTCAAATCTTGTGTGCATCCAAAAAAAATTGATTTTAAAATTCCAGCATATAATGAAATCTCCCTATCTTTGATTTTTACGTAAAGGTTCTTTTCAACTCCCAATTTTTAGCTTTGTAGCCTCAAGCTCAGCCAGGCCCTCATTCTAGCGCAAGTTTTGTTGATGGGTGTCTTTGTACCTTCTCAACATAGGAAGTGCACAAGTGCACTACCTCTCTTGATAGGAAATGTCCAACAACAAGTTGTTGAAAATTACCCCAAGGTCTCTCGGGTGTCACGTCATGACAATGCTTGGAATATCTTAGTTGGTTGATGTGTTTTGCTCGTAACATAGGGTCGGCCTTAATGGTTTACAAAGCATGGGAAGTTGGGTCTGCATGGCTTTCCACTCTAAAAAGCAAGCTTAAACTCACTATATTCATCAGATTTAGCATTTTTTTGATGCTTGGAATCCTACTCTAGCCAAGGTTCAAAATAAATAGTGAAAGACAAAGGGTTAAGAAAGTTGTTCTAAATCATAAGCTATGAATGAACAATAATCATGGAGGCTGCTACAGTAGACAAAGTTTCTGAAACTAAGTTTTCCTTGGCCAAGAGGAAGCTACAGTTACACAAAACCAATGCAATCTCCTAAGTTCTGCTAATTCTTAGATTGCACATGCACATCATGAACATGCAATTGAACAAAGTTGCAGCAATTAAATAAAGAATCCTAGGCTAACTTTGCACAACAAATTGTCATCAACAAGCACCAAAAGTATGGGTTGAAAGCTCATCAAATACCATAACAACAATGTCCATTATCACATCCATTCAAGAAACTAACAACTAAACTTACAGGGAAGTAGAACCATGCATGCATAATGAACAAACTCAAAAGAAACACCCATAAATCATGCAATGTTGCTCTCTATTGTTGTAGAATGTCTTTACGCCAGCTCTCCAACCATTTACAAATGAGGGGCAAGCCCCTATTTTTAGTTATCCAAAGCCCAAATGAATGGCCAGGATTAATTTATAATGAGTGGCTCATATTTAATACAATTCAGGGTTTCACCTACCCCCAATATTTCTCAATTTAAAATAGGAAATTTTGTCCTCTTCCCTATTTTGTCATCTAGTGACCCTGTCTTTGTAGCAGTTTTGTCTTTTAGTGACTACCTTATTTGCTATAGCTGAAAATAGTTAACATTTACCTTATGTTGATGTGTTAGTAGTATCCTTTCAGTTAATCAAGTAGGTCTTGTTTGCAGATTTGTATTGTTGAAGAGAAAACATGGTGCTCCTGATTTGGGTGGGAAGCTCCTTACAAATCATGATTGTTTTGGGAAAAAGATAAAGTAGCTCCTCTTGCCACCTCCAAGGCCACCCCTTTGTAGTTTTGTCACTGAATTCCTTGACATAGGCCTCCTTCTAATGCCAACTCTATTGATGAATGCTAGGAGGAGAGGCGAACACAAAATGAATGGTGACAGGAGAAATGTGCTTCTTCCTTGTTCACCTTTCTCAATGGGCCTCCCCAGCGGACCTGTGGTAAGTTCCATAAATCCTACATACACGAAGTGCAGTAAGTGATTTCATATATAAATCAAGGAAAATATTAGTCAAATCTTGGAAATGCATCATTAGATCCATCCATGCATCATTAAAAGATCATAATATTCATATTTGAAGCTCATTTGGACTACAAACATAAATGCAGGCACCACAGGGTGGAAGGATGGCAGACAAAGGATGACGAACAATGGAGGGCGAGCGGACGATGGACGATGCGGGGTGGATGGAAAATGGTGAATGACAGATAGTGGGCAGATGACAGATGATAGACGGCGGACGATGGACAGTGGGTGGATGACAAATGGAAAATGATGAATGGTGGATGACAGGCGGTGGGAAAATGGCGAACATCCTTTTGCAGTGGCAGACTCGCAAGCACTTGACTTGGTGATTTTACTGTCTTAGACCTCAGGTCTTGGATCATTGATAACTTTTGTGGCATGCACAACTTGGGACAGTCATGAAGGCCTCATCATTGAACGATAATGAAAGGGGTGCAATGGGTGTGGAGTTCACAATGCGGGGGGAAGTTAAGGGTCGACTTCCCTTAAAAATGGCCTTGAGCACATGACGACCCATAAGGAAAGTTATGAAAAGGAAATGGAGGGACGATGACCTACAAGGAAAGTTTTGAAATGGCAATGGAGGGACGATGGCCCACAAAGAAAGTTCTGAAATGGAAATGGAGGGATAGCGGCCCGTAAGGAAAGTTTCAAAATGGTAATGGAGGGACAATGACCTACAATGAAATTTTGCAACTTCCCAAAACTTAACAAAACCTTGGTAGTTCACTTAGGCATCACAAAAAAATACCAAATCCATAGGAAACTTGTCCCCAAAGTCAAAAAATGAAGGAAAAAGTGAAGCAAGCGAGCAAGGACCAAGTCAGTAGGACCAAGGAAAAATTAGAAAAAGGGGGGGAGGACTTTGTTTCTCTTCTTAGATTTGAACACCCTAGGTTAAAATGAAGGGTAGGGAGCAGTATTTATAGGCCAATTTCCATTAATGGCATGCATTTATTTATTGGTATGGAAAACCTAGGTTAGGTGAGATGCAGAAACCCACACTTGTTTGGATGCTTGGTCAAGGATCAGATAGAGAAACTAAGTGCAGACCCCACCATGTGGGTGGAAGTTGGGCGTCAATCACTACTTAGTAGTGAAACACTAGCGGCAACCTGCATGAGGCAACACGAGGCTTCGAGGACACCAGGGCAATGGGTGAAGGGAAACCCACAGGGGCATTTCTGCGAAGGCAAAAGACCTAGCGAAATCAAGTAGGTGAATCCGGTCAAGGGGAATTCGATCATTCTAAGGCATGTGGCCAACTTAGGCTCTAGGAAAAAGGGCACATAAATCGAGGTGATAGGAAAATGACCCATCATGAGCAACAACAATTCTTCGGGAGCAAAAAAGAGGGGGGGTCCCTACCTTTAGCGGGGTGTGTGTGCAAAATATGCATAACACTTAGCATAATGTAGCTTGTTAAGCCCTATGGAGCATGAAACCTTGTCTTGTGGCACCTTATTGAATTTTTTTAGGAGGATAGCTTTGATATGGTATGGGATCCTAATATGGTTCTCTCATTTTCCACCCCCTTGGGATACTCACCTAGTGTATAGCCTGAGGTTCTGCTACCCTGTAGTGAGCGTGCGATAAAACATAAAATAAAATAAAAAGGTTAGATGTGTTCCATGTCAATCGAATAGTTTAGGCTTGATCTTCTTGTTCTTTCATGTTGTATGATTGAGTATCTTTGTCATTTTTTCATAGATATGTCTTGAATGTCTACTTTAGTATGATTTTAACATGGGTTCATCCTCTCACTAAAGTGAGGGGTAAATGTAGTGGAGGAAAAATTATCCTTTTTCACACTTAATTTGGGAATAAAAATGATAAAAAGAACTAAATTATGACTTAATTTAGTGTTGTAATATGTATTTTACATATTCACATTAAGTTTATGGTCTTATTAATAAAATGGACTTAATTGTGCCTTATTTTTGGTGTTGTAAGGTGTACCTTTACACTTTCACACTAATCTAGGGCTTCATTAATTAATTGAGGTTAATTATACCTTAATTGGACCCTTTAATTCAAATCCAAACCTAATTAATTACAATTTTTGAGGGATAATCCCTAACATTCATAAATTTCATGACATAACACTTAACCTTGAAGAATTAGTCTCCTAGGTAAGTGACCTAGGACCCATTTTCCATAGGTCAAATGGGTTCTCACTTAGGCCTAGGACCTAAATTTAAAATATGTTTTTGATAGTTTTTCAATGATTTCAAATGTATATTCAAATTTTGACTTGTGATATTTGAATTCCAAGAATTAATGTTAAGATATGTATGAATAAGAGGTCATTTCACTATGTTTCATGCTGGAATTTTTATGAGACTTGAAGAGAGCATCATAAGAGTAATTCGAGAGTATTTCGAGGAATTCAAGGGTAGAATTATTAAATATTATCATAGAAATCAGTATTCCATTATCATGTGAAAGTCATGTTGCATCATGCATGTTATTTGAGCATTATGGTGATGTAGTGTTCAAGATCCATGCAAGCATTCAAGAACATCATTTCAAATCAAGTTTTATGATCAAGATCCACATCCATTGAGGCCAATTCATGCAAATTCCAGATCTACAATCCAAGGTTTTATTAAAGGTTTGGTGAGTTGTGACATAGGCTTGTTCATTCACCATTCCTTCATGTTTCATTATTTCATTATAAGGTTTAATTACCAAAATGGGGTTTGACCAAGGTGAACCCCCATTCACCTAACAAACAATATTTTTCTCTCTTTGATGTATGATTGCAGGTTTTAGGTTGAAGATCCATTAAAGAGAAAAATTGAAGAAAGTTGCAAAGTTGTCAAAGTTGCAAGGAAAGTTATCATTTCACAAAGACTCTTCTATAGGATTTATTTTTGGTTGTTTGATAGTGAGAATCAAGAATCTGGGAGTGCAAACACAAAAAAAGAGAACCTAGAAATAATTTTTACAGAGCCCTAGATAGGACCCATTTTCTATAGGGAAAATGAATCCTGAGTGAGCTTCAAAAAGGCACTTTTGGTGATTGGTACACATAATTCTCTCCTTTCTAGATCTACCTTTTGATTGATGATTCTATTAGTTTTAAGTGAAACCTTTCATTTGCATATTATAGCTTGCATTTTGGATTTTATTTGATGGTTTTAATCTTTCTCCCCAAAGTGCTATTTAACTCATACCCCCATCCTTGCATAGAAAGGAATTTTTTTGATTCATACCTTGATTTGACTCACCTTTTGGTTGTTATTCATTTCATTGTTTGAATCTCATTTCCTTGAATGAATAGAGAGACATAGGTCCTTTTTTATCTATTCATTGTGGTGAATCCCTAGTTATCCTATTTCCCCACCCATTTTTCTTTAGTTCATTTTGGTGAACCTAAGTTTGATCATTGCATTTTCTCATTTTGGAGTCCTCATTCACCCTAGATTTAGATTTTGTATTCATTTGCATCTCTTTGCATTGAATTGAGTCTCATTTAGGGTGTCTAGTTTGCATTAACTTTGCATTGCATTTAGGATTTTTAGGATTGCATTATTGCATTCTTTAAACCTGAAAAATACAAAAAAAATAGTTATCTTGCAAGTCAATTACATAGCATTACATCATATTCATTTTCATTTGAAAATTGAAACAAAATTGCATATCAAATTTGGTTTTCTAGGTTGTCATTTTGTCACATTTTTCACTTGCATTCAACCTTCATTTAATAGAAAATTAAAACTGTAACTTGTTGTTTCATATTAGAATCTAGAAACCACTAAAATTAACTTGAAAATCTATAAAAACTTGCTTAAAAACCCTAACCTAGGACCCATTTTCCCTAGGGCGAATGAGTCCCTAATCAAGGTCATTTCTTGACTTTTTGGGCATTAAAACATTCATTTCTACATTTTTGTTTGTTGTTCTCAAATCTCTATTTTTGTTTGTAGAATTTGTGTTTCTTCAATTTGGTCATATTTAGCTTCATTTGATAAAGTTAGTGCATTGTACAATTTCAATTTTTCATTTACAAGACATAATTTTTTTTCTTTGCATAGTGTAATTAGAAAATTACCTTGTTTAGAATCTAAAAATTTCATTTACATATTGCATTCTAGGTCATTAAATTGCACATTACCCTCTTTCCTTTTTGGGTGTACACACTAAGTTTGTGAAATATTGTATGAGCATTACAACTTGGTGTTCTCTTAGCAATACTATTGTGAGACATAGTTTGAGACTCATGTCATCTCTCTATACACCATTCGTCATGGATCTTTGGTTTTCTAACTCTTTCACTTATAGTGTTGATAATCAACCCTCTATGGATCATAGCCTGTACACCTCATTTCCAATGACTTCCTTACCTATAACCAATGTGCATGATGTTGCTCATCTCCCACAAGAAAACATAAGAAGAATGGATGAAGGCATAGAAAACTTACAAGACTTTATGCATACTAAAAACATTGACACTAGTATCATTCCTACTTTAGATAATCTAAGGAAAATGCTTAAAACTAAACATCAAATAGAGATTATGTGACATCTAGGTCATCTTGTTAATAACAACATCCCTACCATGACTAGTTTCACTCAAGCTTTTGGGTACACTCAAAGCTAAGGTGGAAATTACATTCCTCCTTCAACAATCCCCATGTCTATTCCTACATATACTAGTACTCATGTTACCACAACCATTCATCCTACTAGCAATGTCAACACTTAGGTATTTCCACTAGGAATCCCTCTATATTTGTGCACTCAAATATCATATCTCCTCAACCATCTCCCCTTATAAACCTACAATTCACTTACCCTTTGCTAACATACACCACTCCACCTTATTCCCTTCCATGTCATCACTAGTATAGAAATAACAATAAACTACTAAAAAAACTACTAAAAATTGCTTATAAATGACTGCAGTTGGTCATGTGACCACTAGTAGTTTATTTCCAATCATATATAATGCATACAAATTGATGACTAAACCATTTTTAGTCATTTATTAGTTATTTTTATTGATCGATTTGGTAGTATATTTAATCATTAATGTAGTCATGCATTGTTGCGATCTAGTCACTTATTTAGTCACTTTTTTTCCACTGTTATATTTACTCATTGATTTAGTCATTCATTGTTGTAATCTGGTCACTTATTTAGTCATTTTTTATTCATTGATATATTTAACTGGTCACTTATTTAGTTGTTGATTTAGTCATTTTTTATTCATTGATATATTGAGTCATTGATTGTTGTTAACTGGTCACTTATTTAGTCATTTTTATTCACTGTTCACTAATTTCTATCAATTGGTAGTATATTTAGTCAATTTAATTATTAATTGATGTCAATTAGTAGTATATTTAGTCCTTTTAATTGACTGATATTTGAGTATTTAAGCATAAAACATAGAAATACACATCAATAATCAATTGCACACAATAAGACAACCATTGAGATGGAAAAATTGGTGAACTTTATTAATAAAATATTTGTTCTAATTATAACTTAGAAATAGAGTATTACAATTGTTATTTTTAGTCACAAGACTAAAAATTTGAGTTACAATATTGCACAGAAATGACTGCAAGAAAGAAACTTCTCCAAACAACTTCTGCAATGATGGAAACGCATGCTTGAAGCCCTTCAATGTGAGAACATGCATCTTTCATCTCTTAAAACTTCTACAACAACGTGGTAAATCTTCCTAGAGCAAGCTATAATGTGTAGAATCCAAGAAGGAGAGTGTTGATCATGTCCCATTTATGAAGCTCTCTCCTTCAATGCCATCAACAATAACCTAGCTAGAATCTTTTCTCCTTTATATGTAATGTGCCATCTAATATGAGCAATAGGGTGTTGCCTTTTTTACCATGAATGAAGTTGTGTCTCAATACAACCAACAAAATTACTATTAGTCTCAATTTATAAGGAATAAAAGTGCATTGTATATTGCAAGTTTACAAAATTCCAAACACAACAAAAAGATAAATTAATTAACAAATTGTAGCCTTGTCAACAAATTCCTTAAATAGAGTGTTCAACATAGGCCTGAAATATGCATATTGAACCCTTGATTTTAGAACCTTGTTCAAAGTTTAAGAAAGGTGATATGCTCAAATTATAGAATGAAGTTGACATTATAAAATAAATTCTATCAACACTAACTAGACTGGAACAACATTATCAAAAGACATTTCCTGGAAACTAATCCCAAGAATGCCATCAGACTTAATTAGACAAAAAAATTGTCAACCTTATTTCATGTGTTGTCTAAGTAAAGACCTACACCATGGAAGAATCCATTTATACATAGATTCCAAATTAAGTTGATGAGAAAATACCTTTGATATCCAACTAGGAAGCCTTAACATCCAATAATTACTAACTTGATGTTTCACAACAAGTTTCCCAACTATGACATCATCTTTACTTAAGAAATCGGATATTGTTCCACTGCCATATTGAATCTCACTAGATTCTCCCTCACAAACAAAAAATGATATATATTAATTTTTTACCAACTTCCTTAATATCCCCATGTAAGCAGACTAAAGTAAGTGAGGTTGAGGGTTTGAAGTAGAGTAGCATCTTCTTGGTATGTGCTTGACTTTGATGACTTGTATCTTGAATGAAAATAGCAAACTAGCCACACTATAAAATCATTGTTAATCATTGTTAAAAAAAAACCACAAAATCCTCTTTAATTAAAAATAATCCTTCTAGATATTTCAGTTAATTTCTAAGAGAGCTAATTTCACTATCCAAGCAGCCATCAATCTATTTACTGTATATAATTTCCCAAAATTCAAAATTTGAATGTAATGAAACTAACCACAATTACCAAAGATTTGACACCAAAATGTAGTACAAAATGAATTGTTTAACATAATGCCTCAAAGAGATGTCATCTCATGGAATGAAATGATATGATTGTAGAATGTGCACAAAATTTATTTTTCAAGGAAGCACTTAAAAACTTTGAATTAATGAAGCACTCTAGAACACCAACATTGTAAGCTTTGCTTGTGTTTTAGATGTGTGCAGTCATGTAGGTTTAGTAGATGAGGGTTGCATATACTTCACACATTAGTAACCCTTATTGTATTACATATATAGTTGATCATTAGGTGTGCATGGTTGACCTCTATGCCCGTGTTGGCTATCTTGAGGACACCCTAAACATTATTACTAAGATGCCAGTTAAACCTTTGGTTCCTATGGATCATATATAAATATAGGATGAATATTCCAACAACACTGATTTTCTAGTTGGATCCTAAAAATTTTGCAACTTATGTTCTTCTCTAAAACATCTATGCAAAATTAGGTAGGTGTGGTGAGGTTCAAATAGTAAGGAGATTGATGAAAGATAGAGGAATTAAAAAGATATTTGCATGTAGTTGGATTGAAGGGAATAAAATGGTACATTCTTTTTTGTGTAGGAGATAGATCACATCCACAAACATGGAATATCTATGCAAAATTGGAGAAATTGGCTTGGCAAATGAAGGCAGCAGGGTATTTCCAGATTCAAGACTTTTACTCAATGCTATGGAATAGAAGAAAAAAGAATCATTTATCTGCCACTATAGTGAAAAGTTAGCAATTTCATTTGGTTTGTTAAACATGGCCCCTAGTACAACTATTAGATTTCTTAAGAACCTTTGAGTATGTTCTCATTGTCACACTGCATCTAAATTCATCTCCAATATTGTTGCAAGAGAAATTATTCTAAGAGATGTGAACCATTTCCGTCATTTTAAATAGGGAAAATGTTCTTGTGGAGAATATTGGTGATACTAAATGAAATAATATGAAAAATAGGCTTACACTATAATAATGTGTACTACATCAGATATCTAGTAATAACGAAGGGACATCCATCAAAGCATAATAGGAAGGATTTTTTTGTCATATGTTGTAGTTACAAGTGCCCTGCTAGACATACATGAAAATGTGGAAGCAATATACACAAGGAAAGCAAACTATTTCAAAAAAATGACTCAAACAAATGTTATATTTCTTTTTATAGTTTAACCATGATACTACACCATTTTGACATGATCCTTGTGATGCGGGATGTTACCACTACACCACATCGTTATTTCTCGACCTTCATGGTAATGCGAGATGTTACTGCTACACCACACCATTATTGTTTGGCCTTTGTAGTAATGCAAGATGTTACTACTACACTGCATCGTTATTGCTTGGCCTTCATGGTAATGTGGGATGTTACTGCTACACTACACCATTATTGCTTGGCCTTTGTGGTAATGCGGGTTGTTACTGCTACATTGCACCTTATCTTCTTGGCTCTTGTGGGGATGCAGGAGAATTATTTGAGTTACTGCCATACCACACACTTATTGCTCGGCCTTCGTGGTAATGCGAGATGTTACTGCTACACCGCACCATGTCTTCTTGGCTCTTGTGGTATGGCGGCATTATGGAACTTGTCACAACAATCTTATGAAACTTTTCATGACCATCTACTACCTTGACACAATAGTCTTATGAAACTTGTCAATATTTATGGGAACCTTTTAAATTACATTCAGATCCATGAGGAAACTATCCTATAGGGATGACAGTCCCAAGAAACATGGAAATGGTTACACCAATAAATAGTTAACTAGAAACCATGAATTTTCAATATATAATGGAGAATATACAAAGAGTTAAGTCAGTGAGCAAACATCCTTGGATAATTGTTATCAAAGTATGGAAATCTAAGGGTTTGTAGTAGAAAATCATATACCCTCAAAGACCTAAAAGTCATAATAGACCTAGTGATAGCTTTCAGATCATAAGAATAAATTCATAAGAGAATACATGCAAGATCATGAAAAGAAACTAAGATGAAAGGGTAGTTGGTAGAGTTGAAGAATCAGACTTGTAGTGAGAAGGTAGGGAGAACAAAGTAATTTACATTCAAGAGCATCATGGAAGTTTCTGAGGTGACTATATTTGGGCAAGGAGAGAACTTAGTGACAACATTACCGTCAAAACAATAAGGATACTCAAAACCCTACCAAACCCTAGGGCCTTTTTCATCACCTTGTAGAGATCTCAAACATGCATGAAAATATTTCATGGAGACTAAAGTCATCTCTATTTTTATGATCACAAAAAGTAACAAAAATTTAGATTTACAAGTGATGAAAAGAAGTACATGGAATGTATATTATGCTAAATTTATATTTTAAAAAATAGCTTAACCATTAACTATCCAATACAATCTAACAGAATACAAATATACAATGAAATATTATGATTAACAAAATGATAATTTTAATGGTCATCTTAAGGTAGACAAAAAAAAAATTGCAAGTGAAAAATACTACTCTTAGATTATTCTGAACAAATAACATTTTCATTTACATCATTTTCAAGCAAAAATTTTTTAGATCCGTCTAGCTGTACAAAAATCAAATAAATCTACAATGATCTCAAAGATCTAAAGGTTTAAAAATCTGATAATTTTATATCTATTCTTTGGTGTATCCTACAAACTTCATCATAGAAGGATGGGTCATCACCTCATTTAGACCTGGATGTGGAATTTCCTTTGTTGTTTCCATAAAATCCAAAATAGGCCTAACAAATGCTAGAAGAAATAACCCTATAAACATGTAAAAGGAAAAGCTAAAATCAATAGTAATTTACTAATTTTCATTGAACTTCTTTGTAATCATTTTATGTACCTGATTCTATTGTACTTTAAATATTTATAATACGAAGTTTAGCTATTCAAATAGCTTAAATAATTTTAATTTATAAAAATGATAAATAAACTTTAGAAATTCAAAAAAAAATCCACTTCTAAAATTTTAAATATCTTTACTGTATCTATTTACCGTTGTTAGAGAGTTGCAAACTATGAATTTTCCTCTGTCCTATAGGAATGGGAAAGGAAGAACACTATCAAATAGTGATTGAATCATAAAAAATAGTCCAAAACAAATTAAAGTTACTATCAAATGGTGACAAAGATATGTCCTCTAAGTCATTTGCACATGGTGATTGAGAACAAAGTGAGTAAGAAGTAAAAGAGCATTGAATCATAACACTAAAAAATGGTCATGAGTTATGCAATGAACCTCACTATTATTTTGATCACAAAACACAATGAGTAAGAAGTAAAAGAGCATTGGATCATAGCACTAAAAAATGGTCATGAATTATGCAATGAACTTCACTATTCTTTTGATCACAAAAGAGATCAAGATAATAACTGACATACTGATGTGTACAGAGAATGTTCATGGAGTGCAAACTTCCTTACAAAGCAATTACCATAGCAGAGTTTGCAGTTAATTTCACTTGCTAATTTATGCTGATATGGATATGTTCTAACCTATATTTAATTGTTGTAGCAAAACAGATAGGCTAAATAGTTGTTCATATACCATTGTTTCAAATTCTAAATTGCTATACCTTATTCTAGGAGCAAATCATAGGGGGGTTCTATACATAAGACACCATTGTTTCAAATTCAAAGGTGTTGGCTATTTCAAAATTGTTTGCTTCATTTATTTGATCTAAGAAATCCTGCTATATAGAAGATGCTCTCAAAATCATAGTAAAATATTCCAGGATGACTATTCAGAATCTCTCCCATCATAACAATGAACAAAATCATCAGTCATTAACTTGAACTTTGCAAGAGTTTCATCAAATTATAATTTTCCACTCTCTTTCGCATTCCAAATTTTGTTCCCAATTTCATCCATGAAGAACTTCCTCAGCCTGTAGATCCTTCTGTTATCCATAACTTTACCAGGTGTCAAGGATAGCTTCAAGTTTTTACCTAAGAAAAAATTGAAAAAAATTGGCCTTAACAAATCAAAAATCTGGTAAGGCCGAATTTTGTCAATTGCTACTTGGGTAAAAACTCGAAGCTATCCTCAACACCTGGTAAAGTTATGGCTAACAGAAGAATCTACAAGCTAAGGAATTTCTTCATGGATGAAATTGGGAATACAATTCAAAATGGAAAAGAGAGTGGAAAAGTAGAATTTGATGAAACTCTTGCAAATTTTAGGTTAATGACTGATGGTTTTTTTCATTGTTATGATGGGAAAGATTTTGAATAGTTATCATGGAATAAAGGAGTTTACTATGATTTTGAGAGCATCTTCTATACAACAAGTTGTCTTAGTTCAAGTAAATGAAGCAAACAATTGTGAAAGAGTCAGGAATTTTGAATTTGAAACAATGGTGTCTTATGTATAGACCCACCCTATGATTTTCTCCTAGAATAAGGTATAGTAATTTAGAATTTGAAGCTATAGTTTATGAACAACTATTTATCCTATCTATTATGCTACAAAAATTAACTACAGGCTAAAACATATCCATTTCAACATAAAATACTAAGTGCAATTCACCTCAAACTTTGTTGTAGCTGAGTATGACAGTACATGAGCTTCTGGTGTTTCTAGACATAACCTATAGCGGAAAAGTGTAATCTCCATTTGAATGAACCATCTTTGGAGCTCTTCCCTGAAATGAGGGTTGAAAACATTAGAAGAAAAGCAATACAATAATTCTAAAGTAATAATTTATATCAAGCCAAATGTCAGAAAGTATAATTAAAAAGACAAATCCTTACAATTGGACCTCAAATTGGACCAAGCAGATTTATGATTTTATCTTTAGAATGTAGGAACTTTCTCTGTAAGAGCTTCATGACCTCAAATTGGATCTCAAATTGGACCGATAAAATTTATGATTTTATCATTAAAATGTAGGAACTTCCTTTGTCAGAGCTTCACTACCTCAAATCAGATTTGAAATTGATCCAATAGATTTATGATTTTATCTTTACAATGTACAAAATTTATCTATCAGATATTAAAGATCTCATGTTGGATGTCCAATTGGACAAGAACATTTATGATTTTATCTTTAGAATAAAGCAACTTCCTTTGTCAGATATTCATAAATTCCTACAGTTAGGTTCTGCTTCCAAACGAAAACACCCAAAAGTGTTTCACACCGGCTCAAGGTATTCTCCAACCTAGTTATGACATTGATAGCAATCCAATTTTCCCTGAATCATCCATACCCGAACGTTGCATCACAATCTATTCTTCCTACACATAAAAATGCCACATATTAAACCCTTCTAAATAAAACTCAAAATCATCATAAAACCATAATTAATAAATCATTACAGCATCAAAAAGAATCCGATGTCATTTACTATCAAAACAAAATCTGTATAAATCACAAAAAATCCATGAAGCAATCCATCCAAAGAGAAAATAAGCAATGCAAGGATTTGAGAAATAGAATTCCAAAGGGTTATGTTGTAACGGTAATGGAATCACCATAAGAGCACAACTGAAGAAAAAAATCTTGTGACTATAATTATGTGATCCATAACTATATTAGTCATGTGGCATAGTTGTGTTATAACAAATATAGGATGCATTCATGTGTGACCCAAGTTTAATGTGGCTATGTTGTGATAGAAATGGAGGCAATCATATGAGCACAATTTATGTACAAATCATTGTCATCACAATTAGGTTTCAATCATCATTAGGTGTATTCAAGTTGACTCAAGTTTAACACGTTACAATGTAATGATAGCATGATCCAAGAGAAATTACCTCTTGCTGCAATACAGAGCCTATAAGTTTGGTTGATATGAAAAGTGGTTGTCTTATATCAATTATATAGTGCATTCAAGCACAACCCATGTTTAATGGGCTATTCTAGAGAGTGGTCAAGATTTTCTAAACCTTATGAATGTTACTTAAAAGTGTACAGTTTAAACTACAAACCAAGTTTGTTACATACTTGAATGCAATCTTGGGTTACCACAAACTATATTAATGTGATCTACTAATAACCATTAAAGCAAGACCCATGCTATATAGGATACATTTCCCTGATTAGGTTTACATACCTTAATGATCAAACAAAAGCTTCCCACAAACTCTAGGATACAATCCAAGAACATACCACAACCTTGTAAAGAAAACTAATTTTTTGACCCAAGATTTAAGGTTGTTTTTAATACCAACAGAAGCATTGGTAAGAGCATGACTAGGGTACAAACCCTAGGCCTCCATAGAAACATAAACAATAACTCTAGCAAATTAGTGAGGTTGCAATACCAAAAATATTGAGACATTGTCACCAATAACAAAATCTTGTAATCTAAAGATTTTAGCCAATAACAAGCACACTATGTAGCCCAGTGAAATTTGTAAATACAATCTATGGTAAGAAGAATGACGTTCACTTGAGGTGTGATAGTCAAAAAGAGGTTGAGCAGTGACAAGATAATAAAGCTCAAACCTTGCATAATAAAGTGGAGATTTTAACAATGAGTTTCCTTACCCCCTTGCTGACCTTAAGGGTTTTTCAAATGCTTTTGGAAATGTTAGAAAAGGAAAATACAATCCAGGAATGATTTTTCTAATGAATTAATAGTGGTAATCATAGGTTCAATGTTTCTTCTTAGCCATTGTATAATGGAGGTAGTAAATTGCATGCTTGAGCAATGTTTTGAGACTCATCAAAGATGGGAGAATAGTGAATAATACCTTGTGGATTGTGAAGTAGTAACAATAAGGTTGAAGGATCTTAAGACCCACAATACAATGAAAAAATGAGTTCTTTGTAGTAAGTAGGCAGTCTATAGGGCACAGTTTGATTTTATAGAAGGATGCTCATGAAATGAATCTTCAAGTGACAATGAGTGAGTTCTTTGAGATTGTAGTTCCTGCAATATCCAATCTTAAAGGAAGTTGTCAAAGCAATAAATGTGCAAGAAAATCAAATCGTACATAGCAAACAATTCACAATGTTATCTTGTGTAATGCCTTGAGTTTGAAGACAAAAATCTCATTATATCTTGATGAAAGTAGTGAACTTAATGGTCAATCACTAGAAACCATGATTTTAAAACATGTTATTGTGCTTATGGAGGCAACATTTTAAGCAAGGCAATAAGTGGTGGTTTGGAACAATGGCGAGTATGAAGAACTTGCTTTATATGCATACTATGCAGTCTAGCTTAAGACAGCGTTCTTAGAAGAGATTGAAGGTGGGTTATGGAACTGAAGGGTTACCATGATAAGGATTAAAGAAAAGAGTGAGATCTATTTAAAAGCCATGACCATTAAGATATTAAAGATGTCACATGCAAAACCCTAGCAGCTAGAGTAATGAATACAGTGCCAAAGAGGATAGTGTGTTGGGGCAGATTTAGGAGATCTCCACATTATCTAATCACAGGAAAATACACCAGTTATTTATTTTTGTAAATTAAAATAAATCATTATAAACCCTATATATGATACATTGATACTTCAAAAGCATCTCATTTAATTTTATAAATTAAAAGAAAACATTTTGAACCCTATATAGGATACATTAATACTTCAAAAGCATCTGAAGGAATTTGAGATTGTGCAAATATATGTCAATTAAATACTTGGATTACAAATAGTAGTGCAAACAATGTAACCCTTATTGAGCAGAGCAGGAATGAGATAAGTAGCAATGAATCCTATGCCTCATGTTAGGCACATCTCCTTACCATTCTTTGTCATTCTTTATTGAAACACTTCTCCATTTTGGTGGGCTACACCTAAAAATAATGTTTTGATGAAGGTTTTAGAGTATGTTTATTAAAATTAAAACTCTATTCTGGTGGGCTATGCCTAAAAATAAGATTTCGACGAAAGTTTTAGGGTATGTTTATTAAAGTTTTATAGTATTTTGGTAGGCTATATTGTTGATTCCTTAAATGATTTATTCAAATAGATTGTGACTAAATAAAAGACTAACTATTTAGTCATTTTTATTTATGTGACTAAATAATTTTTGGTCAACGACCAAATTAGTCATTTATTTACTCATTTATAGATAAGTTTCAAAAAAATGAGTAGAATTTAGTTATTTATAGTTGTTGTGACTAAAATTTTTAGTCGCCTAGTCATTTATTTTCCAAATTCTACTAGTGCATAACACCAACAATGATCCCATCCTTAACACACTTTTGTAAAACATGTCATCCCTTCAACAATAAATTGCCACCCTAACTCAAAACAACAATGGCCAACCTCCACAATACATCAAACACAATTCATTATCCTTGGAGATATTGAGAACACAAATCCCACAAGGTATAGAAGTTCCTAAATTTAAGAAATATGGTGGGAAAGGAGATCTTGTTAGCCATGTTTCCGCTTACACATCCCTATGTAGTGATTTCATTTTTGAAGATAAACTCTTGGCTAAGTTATTTCCTAGATCCTTGAAAGATACCGCTTTAGAGTGGTTTTTCTCCTTACTAAATAATTCAATTTATTCATTCAATGAACTTATTGATTCCTTTTACAACCACTTCCAAATTCATATAGGTCCTAAGATGACTTTATCTAACTATATGAACTGTAAACAAAAGAAAGATGATAAATTCATTGATTTCATAGTGCAATATCAAATGCTTTTATTCACAAATAAACATTAAGATTCCTGATGTTAGCCTTCAAAGAATTTTTATTTTCAATTTTCAAGACAAAATTCAAACAAACATTGAGATGATGATATTTCCCTCCTTCACATAGTTATGCATAGCCCTTTGAGATTACCAAAATTTTGTTAGTAGTTGTGATGTGAAAAATCCACCTAGTCATCCTAAAAAGTCTGAATCCTCACCTCAAAATAGTTACCAACCTTTCAAGAAAGAGAATAGGGGATTTTTACAACTTAATTCCTCTCAACCAAATCAACAAGTTGATAACCAATTGGCTACTATAAAGATGACAAATCTTTTTTCCTTTGGGGATAAGAATAGACAATTTACCCCTCTACCTGATACCATTCATATTATCATGTTGTAGCTCTTGAACAAGAATATAATTTCCTTACCTCCTGTTAGAGCTCCAAATCCTAATAAACCATTACCTTCAAACTATATATCAAATGCTTATTTCCATTTCCACCAACAAAATGGACATGATACAGAACATTGTAAGCATCTTAAACATCTTGTGTAAGACCTCATTGATTATAATTGACTTCCAATTGGAGGTGTGAACAATCAAGGTAATAAGTTTGTAGCTCCTCCTAATAAAAGAATTACAAATATTTACCAATCCCATTTCAAATCACACTATTTCATTTGTCAAATCTAGTGAAACAAAAAATGATGTGATTAATGTTGACACAAATGATGAAAACACAAAAGATGACAATGAGCATGAAATGGATATAGTGGTGTTTATTCAAGCTAAACCTCATAAGGGCCAAACCAAAATTCTCATTGATATTTCTTTTTCACAAAATGAAATAATCAAACATGCACCCAATGGTCCTCTTTACATAGCTGAAAGAATCAATGATAGGCCTACTAATATGATATTAATTGATCCCATCTATGTAGAGAATGTGATCATTGAAGAACTCCTATATGTGCATGAAATTTATCAAGACACATATGAAAGACTGAAAGCATGGATCAAAATGGATAATATTTTTGCTTGCCCTGTGATTGGCTCAATAAATCTCCCTCTAAAGGTTGGACTAAAAACATTAAATGTCTCATTCACCATCATCTCAATATCATATCAGTTTCGTGTGAAATTAGGCTATCCATGGCTTCACTCCATGAATTTCATCCTGTTAGTTGTGTATAAATGTTTAAAGTTTCCCTTTGGCACTAAGATATTTATTGTGCACCATATTGGCTTTAATCATGTGTCTTCCCTTTGGAACTTTTTATTGGATTTCTTTTGGCTTGAGCCTATTGAACCTATTAGAACCCATGAAGAGTTCTTTTTCAAATACTATCAAAATTTTAAGGTAAATCATATAGCATAATTATCCCTTAGCAATATGCCTCAACCCATGATTGAGCCACCTATCCTTGACAGAACCATGATTGAAGAAAAATCCCTTCCAAATATCCAAGAGTATCCTATTAAAAATCCTTCACCCATTTCATATAAGAGACCGCAAAGCAATCAAAACAATCCCCTTGTGCCTCCTAAAATCAAACAAGTTTACAAAGCTAAAGAGAAAGTGGTTGAATAACCTCCCATGGTTCCTTTCATTCCTCCCCTAAGGGAAGAAAATAAACCTATAGTTAATAGAACTACTCCTACACAATCACAAATTCAAAATAGAATGAATAGAAATTGAAATGCTAGAGAATTTAGGCATAGACATCATGCTATTACTCATTTATTACAAACTAAAGAAGAAAAGAGCAACATATAAAATCAAAATCCAAAATTTCTTGAAGCAATGCATGATGATTTTATACCTTCATCGCAACATAAACTAGAAGCTTTTGGGGACATTATCATTTGACCTCCTATTGTGATTAATTTAGATGATGATATTGAAATTTCAAAGATTGATGAACAAGTGCATAATGAGTTGAATAATTCATTTTTCTCCTCTTCTATGAGCTTAAATGAAAATTCTCCTAAAAATAGTGTTGAACTTTGTGTGTGTCCTAGTTTGGCACTTGATGTTGTCCCTTTTTCTAGTTGTCTTCCTTCTGTATATACTGACCGAGATTGGGATGCATACAACCTACTATAGGTTGACTTGCATGTTGTTCCTTTTCATGTTCTTAGTGTGATTCCATGTGTGTAATGTGATCCCCCATAATTTTTTGTTTGATGTACCTCTCTCTCTCTTTTTGCATTCCTCTATTCATACCTACATTCTTCTATATGTCATAAACATTTTATCTTTTCATTTGTCTTGTGTTTTTCCTTTTTGGGATGGTGCAAGGTGTCGAAACATTTAGGTTTCTTCCTTGTTCACCTAAAATATTTTTATTTTTCTTTTTCTTTATGTGTCATTCTTCCAATTCTATGAGTATTTGGGGAATGATGACATTTTCAAGATCTATGACAACATTGTAGCAAAGATATATTGACCATGAATCCATAGATCCCTTATGTGTTTTTGGGGGAAACCCTCCTTCCTTTTTCATGACATAGCTTCATTTCAAAAATATATGCCTTGGCATAGGGATTTTTTGAGTAAGCTCTCATGTCTTAGGATTGAACATTGGCTACTTTAAGGAAATTGCTCATGATAAAGGTGTAGCAATTTCTTTAAAGTGGGGTAATACATAAACAATATCTTTCAACATTATAATATTTCATGGTGTGATTTTATTTCTTCCTATGATGAACCCTTTTCTTGGTGGTGTCATTGGATTTAATTTCCTCCAAGAGTGTGATATTTCTTAGTGTACGAATTTCCTCTTAGTGGTAATGTGACTCACTACATTCCCTAAGTTGTGAATCTCTTACTCTTCGCTTATCCTCTCTTGGAGACATTAGGCACAATATTCCCTAAGAAGAAGACCCTACATGAAATAAGAAAAGTCCCTTTGAAAAAACATTTACTAGCACATTGTTCATAAGTGTTTAGCATAATACAACTTGTTAACCTTGTGAAGCTTGAACCCTAATCAAGGCCAACTAGCATAATACACCTTGCTTTCCTATGGAGCCTTGCCTTGTTCATAGGTGCTTAGCATAATGTAGCTTGTTAAGCCCTATGGAGCACAAAACCTTTTCTTGTGGCAACTTATTGAAGTTGTTAGGAGGATAGATTTGATATGGTATGGGAGCCCAATATGATTCTCTCATTTTCCACCCCTTTGGAATACTCATCTAGAGGATAGCCTGAGGTTCTATTACCCCAGAGGGAGCATGTGACAAAACAAAAATCTTAAGACATTTTTTGTGTTGATCAGACAGTCTAGGCTTGATCTTCTTGGTTAGGATGATAGATTTGATATGTTATGGGAACCTAATATGGTTCTCTCATTTTCCATCCAATTGGGATACTCACCTAGTGGACACCATGAGGTTTCACTACCCTGGAGTGAGTGTGTGACAAAAAAAAAGCTTACATGTGTTCCACACTGATTGAATAGTCTAGGATTGATCTTCTTGGTCTTTGATGTTGTATGATTGAGTATCTTTGTCATTGTTGCATATATATTTCTTGAATGTCTAAATTAGTGTGAGTTTGACATGGGGTCATCCTCTCACTAAAGTGGGGGCTAAATGTAGTGTAGGAAAAAGTATCCCTTTTTCACACTTAATTTGGGAATAAATAAGATAAAAAGAACTAAATTATGTCTTAATTTAGTGTTGTAATATGTATTTTACATGTTCACATTAAGTTTAGGGTCTTATTAATAAAATGGACTTAATTGTGCCTTATTTTTGATGTTGTAAGGTGTACCTTTACACTTTCACACTAATCTAGGGCTTCATTAATTAATTGTGGTTAATTATTCTTTAATTGGCCCATTTAATTCAAATCCAAGCAAAATTAATTTCTATTTCTAGGGGATAAAACCTAACATTCATAAATTCCATGACATAGCACTTAACCTTGAAGAATGAGTGTCCTAGGTAAGTGACCTAGGACCCATTCGCCATAGGTTGAATGGGTCCTCACTTAGGCCTAGGATCTAAATTTAAAATATGTTTTTGGTGGTTTTTCAATGATTTCAAATGTATATTCAAATGTTGGCTTGTGATATTTAAATTTGAGGAATTAATGTTAAGATATGTATAAATAAGAGGTCATTTTACTATGTTTCATGTATTTTTTATGAGACTTCAAGAGAGAATCACAAGAGCAATTCAAGAGCATTTCAAGGCATTCAAGGTTAGAATTATTGAACATTATTGCAGCAATAAAGATTCCATTATCATGTCAAATTCAAGTTGCATCATGCATGTTGTTTGAGCTAATATGGTGATATAATGCTCAAGATCCATTCAAGAATTCAAAGAAATTATTTCAAATCAATTTTTATGATCAAGATCCACATCCATTGAGGCCAATTCATACAAGTTGCATATCTGCAATCCAAGGGTTTATCAAAAGTTTGGTCAGTTGTGACATAGGATTGTTCATTCATCAATCCTTCATGTTTCATTATTTCATTATAAGGTTTAATTACCAAAATGGGGTTTGACCAAGGAAAAGCCCCGTTCACCTAAACAACAACATTTTTCTCTCTTTTGATGTGCAATTATAGGTTTTAGGTTGAAGATCCTTTGAAGAGAAAAAATGAAGAAAGTTACAAATTTGTCAAAGTTGCAAGGAAAGTTGTCATTTCACGGAGACTCTTCTATAGGATTTATTTTCTATTATCTGATAGTGAGAATCAGAATCTGGGAGTGCATACACAACAAAAGAGAACCCAATTTTTTTTTTTATAAAGCCCTAGCTAGGACCCATTTTCCATAGGGTGAATGAGTCCTTATTTAGCTTCAAAAAGGAACTTTTGGTGACTACTACACTGTTGAAGTACGAGAAACACTGAGAGGAGGGGGTGAATCAGTGTTTCAATAACCAAATTCAAATTCAATTATTTTTCAAAACACAACTAATCATGAAAATTTTAGTTTCAAGAGTGTACTCAAATGTGACAGCCAATATCAGATCTTTAAACCACATGAAGAACTCAAAAGGGGAATAATACAAAAGAACCATCACACAATATTTTCATGAGTGGAAAACCCTCATAGGGATAAAAAACCACTCGAGAAAATTCCTCACTAGCTTAACAAAATTTCCCTAATTACAAAGCCTCACTAGCTACTTTTTATGCCTCACTGGATACATAAAATTCCTCACTGGCTACACAACATGCCTCACTAGCAAACACAATTGTCTTAGTGGAAAACACAACTACCTCATTGGAAAACACAATTTCCTCACTGGATTTTTCATGTTACTATAGCCTCTCTGGAATTCATGGTAGCCTCACTGGCTTTCGTGGTAGTAACTACCTCACTATCAAATACAACATCAATTTGAATACAAGAAACAATAGATTATAGAGGGTTTCTCTATTTCACTTCAAATCACTTACATAAGTACAATCTTTAATGGAAGCCTTTAAATACTGATCAAAAAGTTTATAAATTTAGAATCATACTTTCTACATCATTAAGCTTTATATTTTGACCAAGAAAGCACACTCAATTTTTCATCATCTTTCAATAAAGAGTCATACCCGTTTCATACAACATCCATACTTTGTCTTGCTCTTTACTATCTTCTCACATTCCCCATAATCTACAAATTCCTCTTCATTGGAATTGACTCCTTTCCTTAAGCCTTCCTAGATCCATGACATTTCTTTGCTCCTGCTTTGCTACGTCCATACTCCTCTATTTCAAATTTTTTCTCTAATGGAAAGAACTCGACCTTTCATTACCATTACATTTTTTTTTAAGGATTTCATGCTTCTATCACCAAGGCTCGCTTCTTTGTATGCATTTCATTTTCCCACAAATGAACCTTATTCTCATAAGCGCAAACTATCCAAGTTTATCTTTGTTTCAAGGCCACCATTTTTTTATCACGTTTTACACTCAAGTTCCAAAACCTCTAAATGCATTTCCCTATTCTTCTACCAACATTCAATTTTTAAATAGTTGGAAAACTATTCTTTTCTAGCAAACCCAATGACTGCAATATAAAAATTGACTAAAGTCTTTAACCGAGTATATCCATGGGTTTCTCAAAGAAATTATTAAAGATATCATATCATTGTGCTTTTATGTTATACCTCAAACCATATTCAACCTTTAATCAAGAGTGTAGAAAGAAAATAATATGTAGAAATCATCTTGACACCTAAACCCTAGATTAGGGTTTTAGAACATGCCTTTGAACCATGAAGTAAAGAATTCCTTTGAGCCTTTAGAGTTGAAACATGTGTTGGATTCAAACCTTTTTATAAATTGAATCTCAATGAAGCATAACAATTTTGTATGAAATTCAATATGAAGATCACAACCTTTACCTTTCATTTGTATCATTTACAACCTTTGGACAAACCACAATCAACATCAACACATTGCCTTGTAAATGAAGAACCACAATCAATTGGAAACCATTTCCTTGTAGACCAAACCTTGAACCACAATCAGCTAACACTACACAATATCTCCAAATGAATAAAGATACCCTTGTATCCTTGTAACCAAGAAGAATTAAAAACCTTGAAGAATTAAAGCATTGAAGCAAACTTAACCTGCATCTATCCTTGAAGCAACTCACTCAAGCTTTGCATGAGGACCAAAATAAATTGTGAAATCATTTGACATCAATGAAAAATCAATTCCACAAATCCAACAAACTCCCCCTTTGGAATTTATGTCAAACCAATTCACACCTCATTGCACCTACACCATTGCACTTCATCTCCCCCTTTGACATCAAATGACAAAGGAGCACTTACTCCCCCATGAATGAAGGCCACTATCCATTGGTAAATGCCAACCAACCAATATCACTGACAAGTAGAATAAAAAACACTCCTCTCTAAGAAATAATCCACTAAATAACATGTGAAAGGAGAATCAAAAAGTACTCTATCACTATGATATTATGTGCATGAATTTGTTCTTATGAAATACTGCAAACACCATGGTGTAGGAGCACCTTATTCTTTTTATGTCTCCAATGAGAATTTTGTAAAATTTGTATTGTCACCAAGGAAAACATGTAAAAAGGGGTCATTTGAGGTCATATGTAATGTATTTAAAGTCTTAAATAGGTCATTAGGTAAATAAAGAAATGATATTGCAAAAAGTTGCCAATTATGTAAAAATGCAAAAAGAACAAAAAACAAGGAGATGAAGAGTCTTTGTGGGAAAAATGAAGGGATAGGTCAGTAAAAGAAGTTGAAAAGGAATTTAATGGTTTGGAAACATCTATATAAGCATTTGTAAGGCAAGAAAAAGATCATACATTGTAATATTGAAGAATTTCTATCAATAAAAGTACCCTGCTTTAGTAAATTCAGAGTTTATTTATGTTGATTTCTCAGTTATACAGTCTACACAGTAGTATTAGGTCTTAAATATTGTTGTTTCAAGTAATACAGGGAGTCAAATTTTATTTGAATCCTTTTTTAGGGGAATCCATTGAGTATATCTTTTATTTGAATTAATTTTCTCTAACTCGGTCTGAAACCCTAAATATTGGGGTTTTGAGAGTCTATTAAGGTTGTAACAACTACTCCACCAAGTTAGGCCCTATAGATCGGTGGAGTAGTTTAGTCTTGATTGTTTTAAGTTTGGTGTGTGTTGATATTTGTAGGGGAATCCAAGAATTTAATGTTTGGCTACTGATCATTCAAAAAATATAGAGTTTCATTCATGAAAAGTGTGGCTCCAAGGTGGAAAATGATGTAAAGGCATGAAATCAGATTGGGAGAGAGTTTGGGTAGTTGGTGTAGACTTATTTGAATAAATTTGAATCATTTTCAAAGCGGCAAGAGGTCTGGAATATACATTTCTAATAAACCCTCATTTGCCAAGCTTGTTTTGTGCTTGAAACAAGGGTTTATGTTTTGTGACCTTTAGAAAGGCTTAAGGAGTTAAAAGATTGTAGATTCTGATGATTTTATACTTGATTCAAGATTATTTATAGTAATTGGATGTTTAGGAGAAGTATTGCTAGTACTTACTTTGATAAAATGGCCTAATTGGGGCTCTTTGCCAGTGAACAGTCTATTGATTTTCTTATATTTTCCAAAGTAAGTGTAGTTGCTCTTGGAGTATGCTAATATGGACTAAAATGGGTTCCTAGAGGCATGCTTACTTTATTGAGTTTCAATATGGGTTGTTTGATATACTCACTTTTTCAAGTTGCTATGCTACTAGGGTTTGGGTAGTTGTATGCAAAGAAAGTGTAATTCTATAAAATCATAGATACAAGTGATTGTTTTGTGTTGAAACTGCTTAAAAAATGATGTTAAATTTGTATCAATGTTTGGGGAAAGGTTTCGAAAGGAAACTTGCAAATTTGATGTTTTGAGCGATATAATCCAAAAGGTGCAAAATGGTGTTTGAGTACTATAAAGTGAAAATCTATGTACACAGAGGTATAGATGATTTTCTTTGTGTTGTGACTATTCAAGTGGTGTTCTTAAAGGTGTATTGATGGTTTTGAAAAGGTTCTAAAATAGAATTTGTTGTTTCCAGGTGTATTTTAACAATGTGGAGTCAAGGTGGCTTGGGTGAGCAAGTTGTTCAAGTTGGTTGATTTCAAAGTTTGCTAATGTGATCTTGCATTTGTTTAAGTCAAGTTATGATGTTCAAAGGTGCGTTAAGATTTTGTAATAGGTTTGAAACAAGATGGAGTGAGTGATGTCTCTTTGCCTTATTGAAACAAGTTAAAACTTGGTGAGTAGTATATGGTTTGGTTGGTTCAGTGTTTTTGATGGTGATTTTGATTTGGTTTAGTCATTTTGATGAAGGTTAAGATGTATTTGAATCTGTTAAAGGTGTGGAATATTGATTTGGTGAAATTGATGATTGGTAGCCTTGTGGATGGCAAGTAAATTTGATGAATTTTGTTGAAATGATGAGTGAGTTTTTGATGGATTTGCTAATTGATCTTCTTAGTTTGAGTTTGGGTCTAAAGTACCCTTCATGGTTTGTGGTTTTTGGTAGATTCTCTTACATCACACTACTCAAAACAATTACTACCCCTCCCATCATTTTTGACAACAAGATACTGGTAAGATTTAATCACAAAGGGTTGTCAAAGCCATTGTCAAAGCACTGTTATACAGTCAACCTCACACTATCATGTCACTAACAGATATATTGTCCTATCAATGTCTGAGCTAAGCCCAAACTTAGCCCATGGGAAAAAGATACCACTTGTTGGAACAACTGCACCATACAAACTACACCAACATCAAGGATTGAATGCATTGAAATGAAGACATGAAACACATCCAATCTTCTCATTCTAAAACATACTAATAACTGCATTATCATTATATCCATCTTCTAATGCAACATCATATTAGCATTGTGTTCTTTGTCACAAACTATCCTGAACTGTCATATATGACTGATAAATCACTTGTTTGAATTGAAAATGTGGTCCTCTGACATCAATGATAACTTATGCAACTATGCTCAACAACTCTACAAGCATTAATTGAGATACAAAGACAGTGATGATCTAACAATACTTCACAATCATAGTAACATTGAACCTCACTGCTCTCTATGGATTAGTATTCATTGTCTTCCATGTCAATGCCTCTAGTTGTTTCTATTTGTTGGCATTCCTAGAGAACTTATTGCTCACTGTCACCAAAGATCTCTCTTGTTCCTATGGAAATTTATCCGACCCATGTTGAACCTATTATGAGAACATGTCATTTCATTAGACCATGTTTCTTCCACATGTTGCATTCATATCTACCAGGGGACTTGAAACTATAATATTGTACTAAATATCACTAAACATCTTTCTTCAAAGAACACTAAATAACATAACTTTATGTATCTCTATTTCTACAATATATTATCATTGCATTACTATTTCTTCATTGTAAAAACATCAAGATGGAAGGTACCATGACTCCTTGAGATGAAATATATTTAAGATCATGTAGCCAACATCAACTCTAAGTATCATCTAAGTACCATTGTCTCGTGTTCACAAATCACAAATCTTGATGCATCCACTCCATAAGAAATATGACTAAAAATACATTTTTTCTTTAATCTCTAACAACATTGTAGTACCAAGGAAGCATTAACAAGAACCTCTACTACACCTCAATTCCTCACTATTGATATCCTTTGACCAACCTCTAAGCTTAGATAGTCATGATGAATTCTAATGATATGAAAATGTAACCTATCTCCAAATTAATGATAATATGTTGTTGTTGTAACCTATCTCTATCATTTTTTCAAAATGCATCTGTAGACACTAAAAATTGTCCTAGGCCTGTGATTTTAATTTCTTCAGAATTCTTATCTTCATTTTCATAATCAAATAATGTTAATTATTTAATTATTTTCTAAAGTCATTTTTCCTCTATTAATTAAATAACTTTAATTATTTAATTAATTCATTTTTACCTTTATTCCTTCTTGATTAATTAAACAAATATTATTTATTTAATTACATTGCTAATTAAATTTATCTTCTTTCTAAAATTAAATAAACTATTATTTAATTTATTCCTATCACACTTTCAACTATAATTAAATAATCATTTTAAATTATTTAATTATTCCTTAGCCTTTTCTCCCTTTAATTAAATAAATCCTTGTTTATTTAATTTAATCTCAAAATCTTGAATGCTAAATTAAATCATTATTTAATTCATAAAAGGATTTATCCATGGCATATTACTCTATAATTAGATAATCTCTTTGTTATCTAATTAGTCATTTATCACTTAAGTCTAGATATAATTAGATCATTCAGTTACTTAGTGATTTAATATCTGATTATCTTTAACGAACAGACTGTATGTGTTAATCAGTTTGTTATCTAGATTTATTCTTATCTTCTATGTGCAAACCTTTATTAATTAAATAACATTAATTATTTAATTAATTTATTTGCATCTTCTATCTATTTCAATCTTTATCTTTTACATGCAATCTTTATTCTTTTGTGTCTCGACAAGTTTCCACTACAGATTAAATTATTATTTAATTTAATCCCCACCTTTTATGCTTTATCACTCACACTAATCTAAACCTAACTCTATCGCATGTCATATCTTTAATCTTGATCATCAATTAATTATCTTTAATCTGAGCCTATCATTCAAAAATCATATTTTCTATAAATTGGCTTTACCTTCATCATTATTACTCCTCCCAAAATCTTATGAGTTTTGGAAGCAACTTTAGAATCTTCAATGTTTCGCTATTAACACTATCATGAGGCTATACTTGCATGCTTAAGAGAAATCTAAGGGTATTTATACTACAGTGAAATGGAGAAGTGAAATGAAGGTGATCCATGGAATGCATAAGGGGTTCGGTAAGATCTTTCTTTTGTTTATGCTTTATATTCCATTGTTCTTGATTGTTAGCTTAGGTTTAGTTTGTTTATGCTACAACATCAACCTACCTACCTCTTACCAAATCATCCATTATCCTCTATATTGTTGTAGCAGTTCATATTCTCCCCCACGTTGCGGTAATAGAGATAACAAGGATCAAATACACTTGTCCTGATTGAACACACAGTCCTGTCTTATTTGACATTATCAACAGATCCAAAATTGATCTAATACTGACTCAATGAATTGTACACTAGCAAGGCCTCCTATACAAGCCCTTGAGCGATCTGTACCTTGCTAACACCTAATGATGATGATGTATCCAAGGTGACATAGTAGATTGATCTCATAATCTTATTACTATCCATCTCTAACAAATTATCACCATGTGAATTTGGTTGTATGTCAGCTCCACTTACTTCACTTACGTAACACTATTAATGCTTGCAACATGACATATTTTCTTGATACAAACCTAACTAATCTAATCACATAAGTATGTTACATATCATTGACATCCTTTTCTCATTATGTTGAAATATCCTCCTAACTTGTCAAATGACTCATCCTTTGCTCATTTTCATACAACAATTAGGTATTTTTCATCTTGAAAATCAACTTTTCTCCACTCAATAACACTGTCAACAACATCAAGGAAACTATGGTTTTGGCATACTATCACAAAGCAATTGAAAGCATAGCACTAGCAATTTTTTCAAGGTAGTCATGACATTGGTACTACACTATATACTTGCAACAAGATTCTTAAAAGACTATGTAACATTTGTACCACCAACATTATGCTCACAACATAAAAAGAAGACCTTTACAAATATGAGGTTATTTGTCCATATAGTCTATCAATGTCTTTTCATGAAGTATTGTACAACAAAAAGAACTATGATCTACAAAATCCTATATGACTGAGATCACTTGACTACAACAAGATAATGTCAAGGCAACTAAGATTGAAAAATAGAGCACGATCATAGCACTAGCACTGTCATAATATTGGTAGTATGCTCTCAAGGAAACTAACTATCATATCACTGTCTCATGACTGTTCAAAACCTTATACTTCCATTAGTAATGTTTTATGGAAAGTGTTATCCGAAATTACTAAAAGAACTATTAAGGAATGAAGTCAATTTCATAAGCAAGAAAAATGGACTCCGTAATGTTTCACTATCCAAGAATGAGAGAAAAATGAATTTGTTGCAACTATCTTAAACACTTGACAACAAGTGTGCCCACAGCCTTTGCAAAAAAATGTTTTCAAGAAAAACCTAATAAACCAAAGAAATATCCATACAAGAACATCAAGATATGTTATGCAAAATCAAGCACTCCAAAAAGAGCATAAATCACTATCACTCCAAGAAAAAGATCTTCAAAGTAATTTCCAACACTATAACCATCTCTTTAATAACAACACCACCTTCAATACATTTTGACTGCCCTTTCCTATACATCAATGTGTAAGAATCACATTGTGACTGATAAAGTACTATCAAGATTAATATCATTATCTCAAGAAAACATCACTATTATTTGCAATATCACTTTTCAAGACCTTTATCAGCATGAACCAACATGGTGAAGAAAAAATTTGAGCATACAGGGTATGTGCAGGATCATGATGGGCCAAAAAGTGGTGATATGATGGGTATGTGGTGACTTTTTTTACCCAAAATTGATGAAACGAAAGGGTTTTAAAGAAGATTCTCAGCTTTCCACCAATATAAATTATGGTTTACTTTGAATTTAATAAATAATTATTATTCATTTTCTATTTTAATTATGATTAAAGTCCTAATTGATAGGCTGATTGAAAAAAATATAGCTTTCAAATGGTATCACATTTTTTGAATCAGAAACATGTGCCACATTCTATTCTTTGCATACTATAGGATTAAAAAATAAAAAAATCATGAAGTTTTGACCAAGTTAAGGTGGTCAAACATCATTTTATATTTTTTAAAAGTTGTAATAAAAATTCATTAATTATTTACTTGGAAAAAATTACAAAAAAATGCATCACATCGGGACATGGTCCTCTACTTATATCTAAAATCTTCTAAAAATATTATCATTTTATTGTGGTTAGGGTGGTCAGACAGACACCTACTTATTATTTTTCCAAAATTTAAGTAATACTACATTGAAATTTCAAATTTTCACCAAATACATTTTTTAAAATAAACCTAGTAGTTTAGAAACTACATTCAATTTTCTATAGATTCTATTCTTACATATTTTTGAAATAATATAGATAACTTATTCAAATTTTTACATCAAGTTGCCTAACTCTAATTTTTATGAATTTTCATTGACATTAAGGGCCCATTTTTTTCATGATGATCTTGCACATACCCTACACTCATGCTTATTTATTGAAATGATATGTAAATTATTTCCAAGAGTTTTACATCAACACTATGGAGTGAATGCCATTATGACTGTTACAACACCTTTTGTGACAGTAAACTATTTTTCACTTCTCTTCATGATCTTCTATAGGGACTAAAGAGTAAAACACTAACCTGCTCCCCCTTACCTCATGTTAATCTTTCAGGCACTTTGTGATGTCTCTTGTGTGGTATGCACAAGATTATTTTTTCCTTCTTCTTGACTTTGTTTTCTTCTCCACACTAACTTAGGATCTTTATTTTCCTTGATCAAGATATTCTCTTGCTTTTTCTTGAACATGTAGTCTCTAGATGGTTTCATCAACCTTATTCTACACAATTGTGCTTTGTGCCCAAACATATTGCATCTAGAACATAAAATATTGTAGTCTTGACCAAAGGAAAGATAACTTCTTCTAAACACTCTGTGAGAAATTTTATTGACATTCCTTACATGACCATGTGTTTCACACATCCAATAATTTCTTGCTAGGTGACCAACATTATTATAGTTATAACATACAATATTATAATTATGATTTAACAAGTTATAATAACTCTTATCCTTATTCCATCCAAAGCCATTTCTTGAGTGAGTTCTACAATCTCTAGCTCTATGACCATAAACATAACATAAATAGAAATAACCATAAAATTGAGAATAGTTGTACCTTATCGAATGGTATTTCCTAGCAGGTGGAGATCTTAAGGATCTACTTTTCCTTCTATCTTTATCAATACATTTATCTTCTATCTTATCTTCAGGAGGAGCAGCAGGATGACCCAAATCTATCTTCTTCCTTGGTGTATTTATGACTTTGGAGCACTATCCTTCTTCATAACCTAGACCAGCAGTGCCCTTATGATGCTTTTGCTTGCTTAACATTTCATTTAAGCATTCAATACTCTTTTCAAATTGTAGATTCTTGTGAAACTTGGAAGATGCCTTCTCCAATTCCTCTAAAGAGATTGTTTCTAACTCTAGTTTTAGGCATTCATTAGTTTTTACTTCAAGATCATATTTTGTAAAATCATATACCCTTTTTGCTTCTTCTATCTCTGTCTTTAGGCTGATAATAAGTTTGTTAGACTCTTCAATATCTAAAGAAACTTTTGCAAGATCTGAAAGTACCTTGTTCTTGGAGTCATTTTCGTGTAGAAGTTGGTATTCTAATCTTTGCTTCTCCTTTTTGAGTTGCTTCATCATATCTAGAGCAAACAAGAGTTAACCTTCAATATCAACCTCAACCTCTTGTTCATCATACTCCTGTTCAGATTCATCTTCACCAACAAAGAGGTCTCCTTCTTCATCATCAATCTCAACAACAACTCATTACTTGACTTGATTGGGGCTTGATTTACAATCTTTTGCTCGACATCTTTCCTTCCTCTATTTCGTTCACACTTTCCCATTGTACTCCACTACCAAGAACCCCTCAAGTTGGTTAGACTTATGCAAGGGTATGGCTCTAATACCAATTTTTGGAGTATGGGAAACACTGAGAGGGGGGGTGAATCAATTTTTCAATAACCAAATTTTAATTCAATTGTTTTTCAAAACATAGAACTAATCATGAAAATTTTAGTTTCAAGAGTGTACTCAAATGTGACAACCAATATTAGATCTTTAAACCACATGAAGAACTCAAAAGAGGCATAACACATAAGAACCATAACACAATATTTTCATGAGTGGAAAACCCTCATAGGGATAAAAAACCACTCAGGAAAATACCTCACTAGCTTAACAAAATTTCCTTGATTATAGAGCCTCACTAGCTGCACAACACGCCTCATTGGAAAATACAACTAACTCACTAGAAAACACAAATGCCTCACTAGAGAAACATAGCTTCACTAGCTTTTTCATGTTACTACAGCCTCACTGGCATTCATGGTAGCCTCATTAGCTTACATGGTAGTAACTGACTAACTAGAAAATAACACCAATCTAAATACAAGAAATAATAGATTACAAAGGGTTTCTCTATTTCACTTCAAATCACTTACATAGGTACAATCTTTAATAATAGCCTTCAAATACTGATTATATAATTTATAAATTTAGAATCATACTTTCTCCATCATAAAGCTTTATATTATGACCAAGAAAGCACACTCAATTTGTCATCATCTTTCAATAAAGAATCATACCCCTTTCATATAACATCCATACTTTGTCTTTCTCTTTACTATCTTCTCACATTCCCCATAATATGAAAATTCCTCTTCATTGGCATCAACTCCTTTCCTTAAGCCTTCCCAGATCCACAACCTTTCTTTGCTCCTACTCTACTAAGCCCATACTCCTCTATTTCAAATCTGTTCTTGAATGGAAATAACTCAACCTTTCATTACCATTGCATATTTTTATTAAAGGCTTTCATGCTTTCATCACCAAGGCTCGCTTCTCTGTACTCATTTCATTTTCCCACAGATGAACCTTATTCTCATAAACGTAGCCTATCCAAGTTTATCTTTGTTTCAAGGCCACCATTTTCTAATCATGTTTTGCACTCAAGTTCAAAAACCTCTGAATGCATTTCCCTCTTCTTCTACCAACTTTTAGTTTTTAAAAAATTGGAAAATTATTCTTTTCTAGCAAACCCGATGACTACCATATAAAACTTGATTAAAGTCTTTAACCAAGTATATCCACAGGTTTCTTAAATCCATTATTAAAGACAGCATATCATTGTGCTTTTATGTTATATCTCAAACCATATTCAACCTTTAATTAAGAGTGTAGAAAGAAAATAGTATGTAGAAAGCATCTTGAAACCTAAGCCCACGATTAGGGTTTTAGAACACGCCTTTGAAACATGAAGTGAAGAATTCCTTTGAGCCTTTAGAGTTGAAACATGTGTTGGATTCAAACCTTTCAAACCTTTGTATAAAGTGAATCTCAATGAAGCATAACACTTTTGTATGAAATTAAATATGGAGTTCACAACCTTTGGAAAAACCACAATCAACATCAACACATGGCCTTATAAATGAAGAACAATAATCAATTGGAAACCATTTCCTTGTAGACCAAACCTTGAACCATAATTATTCAAGACTACACAATATCTCCAACTGAATAAAGATACCCTTGTATCCTTGTAACCAAGAAGCATTAAAAACCTTAAAGAATTAAAGCATTGTATTTAAGCACTATCATTAAAGCATTGAAGCAAACTTAACCTGCATCTATCCTTGAAACAACTTACTCAAGCTTTGCATGAGGACCAAACCAAACTATGAAAGCCTTTGACATCAATGACAAATCAATGCCAAAAAGCCAACATACCCATCATTATCTCCTTTCCAAATTTGTCTTTTGATTGTTAGTTTTGTTAGTTTTAAGTAAAGTATTTCATTTTCATAATATATCTTGCATTTTGGAGTTTATTTAATGGTTTTAATCTTTCTCCCCAAAGTGGTATTTAACACATACCCTCATCCTTGCATAGAAAGGAAATTTTTTGATTCATACCTTGATTTGACTCACCTTTTGGTTGTTAGTCATTTTATTGTTTGAATCTCATTTCCTTGAATGAATAGAGAGAAATAGGTCCTTTGTTATCAATTCATTGTGGTGAACCCCCTTTTATCATAAACCCCCACCCATTTTTCTTTATTTCAAGATTATGTTCAAGTAATAGATTATTTTTTTTTCAATTAGATACTTGAAGATGTTGTAGTTGTAGTAGGGATTTATAAGAAGATGAAATATAAAAATGTGGTGACCTTAAATTTAATATCTAAAACTTAAGGTCAAGTGGTAAAATCATTTTAATAATTTCATTAGGATGTAAATCAACAAGGTGTATAGATTGACTTACAACCTCTTAGGTGAGTCAATCAAACCTGGATCTACATCTATTTTAGGATGGGGATGAATTAGAAATGATTCACAATGATTGACCTAATTATAGTAAATAACCTAATATGGTAAAATGCAATTTCTCAAAAGTAAAGAGATTTAAACAATGATTTGCATGTGGATTTGGAAAGTGTGGACTAATATGTACCTGTCACCAAAATCTAATTTTGAGTGTTGTAGCAAGACTGGGTCACCCCTAGGTGAATAGATCTTTGTTATCCTTTCAAGAACTTTAAATTTTCATCATGTAAACCTCTATCTACTCTCTATTACTATACCTATAAATCTCAATCTTTGGATCTAGATCTGTAACAAATCTATAAAAGAAATTGTTTGGGTGGCTTAATACAGGTTTTCCTCAGTAAAACCCCTATTTTGGTAATTAAACCTAAACAAAAAAGCAAATATTTGATAGAAAATAGTGTGTGAGCCCTAACCTTATGTATGTCTAAGGCTCTTATGAGCTAAAATGCAAGGAAACCCTACTCAAGTGCATTAGACTATGATTCCTATATGGAAATAATAAGATTCAATTAGGGAGAAGTCAAAACACCCTAAGTAAATCTGAAAATGCAAGATACCTTGCTTTAGGCTTCAAGTACAGTGAAATTTGAAGATGAGAGAACCAAGGAAGCAAGTCATTAGGTGGAGGGAAGTGGCCAAATGCATCTCCCAACCCTATAATCCATCATTCTCTTCCATAAACATTAACCTTGGTCCTTCAATCATGTGATAAAGCTTGATCAAATCTACAAAATGACTTGAAGACCTACAATCCCAAGTAATGCTACTCCAAGACTCTAAAATATGCTTGCTTGTTCAAATGTTATCTTTTTTCTAGTTTTTTAAATAGTGAAAAGACTGGGTATTTATAGGAATTTCTCTAATTTCTCGATAGTTAGATCCTAAAAGCTGACATTTACAATTTGAATTTTGAATGTTGAAATACTTCCAACAATCCATTAAAATTTGGGTCTTAAAAAGGGAGAGACAATCACCCAAGGGAGAATGGGTCTTGACCCAAATTTCCAAGACACACTTGATTGGGGGAAATTTAATGGTTGATTGCATTTGTTCAATGCTTTTTTTAGTGTCAAAAAATGATAAAAATAGGCCTTGGAATGGATAATAAAGGGAATTAGGGCGTATTTAGGAAGGGCTAAAAATGCATAAATGCAAGGGTCACTAAAATAGGTCCAAACTAAGCATGAAATTGTACTATAACCTACAAGAGATTATAGTTTTCTATGGTACAAAAGTTTAATAGTATATTCATTTGCTAGTTTCTTATTGTAAGGTAGTAAGATTGTAAAACCATTGAGTTAATTATTTGGTTTGTTATTTAGAGGAAATATCTCATTTCTTGACTCTATAATGGATAAGGTACTAGTCAAAATGATTCATAGAACTCAAGCCTAAGCAAGATCAAATTTATAATTGAAATTTACCTTACTATAATTTATATTTGGTTATGTTCAATCCATACTATCAAGAAATACAAAGCTAATAGAGGGTTGTGAAGATGATTTAGCCAATCAGGATCATCCTCTAAAAATTACTAGTGTGAAGACTATAATATATTTTGGTATCATTATAAGTATTGCTAGAATTCAAATGATGTTGTGTAAAGGGAAACCCACATTGGTTTTTAAGAGCCTAAAGTGAAGAGGAGAAATAGTATAAAATCTATCTCATATTCATTGGCCACTGACCTAGGATTCTTAATCATAGGATCTAGCTAATCCTTAGAGAAATGTGGACAATTAGTTGGAAACACCAACAGATTGGTCACTCTATTGGGGATAATTCACGATGAAATTATAATGCATGCACTAGTTGTTCTAGTCTTGTAAATATTTTATTAATTTTTTCCAGTAGTTTAGATTTTAGAAAATTAAGTCAAAAATTTATTTTAAGTCATTTGTTGAAAGAAAGTTTGTAGAAATCTTCTCAAAATTTTGAAATTTTTTTATTTTTTTGTGAAAGATTTAATAGTATTCCTATTAATTTAGGTGGTGACTCTGATACCTATACAAGGCCAATAAAAAAGAATGATTTTAAAGGGTTCTTCTTAGGATGGAAGGAAGAAGGTCTCTATTCAAACATGGTCCTACAAAGGCACTTGAGAATGAACTACAAAAAAGGAAGTAGACATGGAAAGCTAAAAATTCAAGTAAATCTAATACTACTTTTATAAATCATTTTTTTTGTGCTAGTAGTGATGATAGTTCTTCCGATTCACTCATTAGGTATGTAACTCCTAGAGTTCTAGAGCCTAAAATAAAAAATTTAAAGAAAAAGGAACTTTGGATAGATTTAGAAAGACAAAGAGTATTCCAAGAAAAAAATTAAAGGGAAATTAAAATGAATAAGAGGAAATATTATCTTAGGTATGGTATCCTATATCAAACAAAAAATCCTAATATCCCTATGTTAACTTAGATGGAAATTTTCTATGCTAATCCTACAACCCAGTGCCAGACCTATTTTTCTTATCCAAATCCTTTTGTGTCTAGTATAGCTCAGTTTACAGCCTCTAGTACTCCTAAGTTGTCCCACAAACCCCTACATCTAGAAATATAATTCAGTCTAAAGAGGAACTACTAAAATAAGCGAATTTTCTCCAATTAGAATTAAGCATATTAGAGGAAGTAAAAATTACAAAATATATGAAAATAAGAGATGATACGAAGAAAATAATAGAGTATGAAAGCCCCTTACCATTCTAATGGTACTTCTATTTTGAAATAAAAAAATCATGGTGGAAACAAAAATCCTCTAAATTTCCCTCTTAGTGATTCTCATATGAATACCTAGAGTAACCCTACAATGACTAATATAGTCCCATTCAACCCTCATGCCAATGTTACATAACAAGCTTTTCCTAACAAAAATACTAGAGGAAGTGCTCCCCAAAAATATTCTAATCCTTCTACTTTAAAACAAAATAATTTTGGTACATCTATAATGCCTATAATTTTTGGTGGTTTAGTAGATCCTCAAGTAAATCCTCCTCATAAATTTTTGTTGCAACATAATGCTTAGTAGTAGGGTACTAGTATGGAAGGAAAACCCCAACAACAATACATGAGAAAAACCTTGCAATAGGAAATTATGTACCAAAAAATCAAGGATATAATCAAATGGGTACTCAAGTGTAGTATAATGTCCCACCAAACACATGCTTTCATTATGTACCTGTACATCAAAATAAAAATATCCCATAGAATGTTCCTATAAACCAAAATACTTAGCCAAACCCAAGGATGGGAAATATTCAAGACAAAAGGCCTTTACAAATGGAAAGATATAGACAATTGTGTTGCAAGAATGGAAAAGAATAAAGGTGTTGTCATTGATGCCAACTGGTCAATTGGTTTTCAACTAGTTGATGTTGTCATTGATGTCATGGTTGTAGGTTATTGGTTGTATATGTAGAGGATATTGAGAAAATTATATTGAAGAAAGTTTGCAAGTGTTATGTGGTTGCTCTAGGTTCTGCTCCAGGATTTGCTCCTATGGTTGTGTGGTTCAGATATGTTGGTCATGGTTTTTGGAAACTTCTATATCCAATTTTTTGGCTCCTAATTCATTGTGCAGTGTGAGTTATGCTCACTAGTTGTGAACTATGGTTTTCTATGTTCTAGTTGAGGTCCGAGAGAAAGTTTGTTGGTCCAAATTTCTCTTTGGTGAAGTCTTCTGGCTTGCAGTTCTAGATTTGAGTTGTTATGATTGTATTGAAGATAATTTTAGTATCTAGAAGGTTTGTGCTTAATTGTTCTATGTGTTTTACACTGGTTTGTATGACCTTGTGTTGAACACTATCTTTGGAATTGATGTAGCATGTTGGATCTATTTGGGTCCTCACCAAGCATTTGTTTGGGTCACCCTCATTCTAATTCCACCCTAGGATGTTTTGGAACTAGACTAATTTGAATTTAATGTTGGATGGTCAAATTTGGATATGTTTCAAAGTTGAAGATGATATAAATGCAGGATGAGTTAGTAGTGAATGGTGTACAAAGAGAGATAAGTGTGAAGAAATAAAATAGATAGATGTGAGATTGATGTGAATTAGTGAGTGTGTGTGATGCAACTGTGGCAGATCAGTGCAAAGCATAAATGTTGAGTTTCCATATACAATGAGCAAAAGGTGTTCTCTATCATTTATGCATGTCTAAGAGTGGTTGATAAAATTGTGGTGGATTTCTCTATTTCATTGAGATTTTATTTTCTCTATAACATATCTCTTCTATATTCTTTGTATCTTTGTGGCAATCAGCCCTCCAGGCTATTAGCCCTATTGGATAGTGAGTCCTATTCCGAATGGTGAGTCTTTGTTTTGGTAGTGAGCCTTGTATCTTAGGCAGTGAGCCTTTTGTAATCTGTTTTGATATTCTCTATACTATGAGTTAATTCTCGCCGTAGTTTTTCCCTTATTGGGTTTTCCACATAAATTTGGTGTTGTGTGTGGATTTAATAATCCTTGAAGCTCCCTCTAGGTTGATTTTGTTGGTTTTGTATTGGTCCTAGCCCGCACTTTGTATGTTTGCATATTTTTAGGCTCTCTTTTGATGGTGCCTTCATCCACTTGTGTCACATGTTAGCAATGCACACTTTTGAGGATTCTCTCTCCTTTGTTTCACCACTGAGCTCCGCCTGGTTGCTATGTTGCATCTTCCGCAAGAACCTTTTTGGCGGACCCCGTAGTCAAAGTTTGAAGTAAGGACCACACCACGTGTCACCTCTGTGGGGATCATGGTTGCAAGGGAAGGATAAATGAATGAGAGGCCCTACCTCTACGCCACATTTCCTAACTGGATCTTTGGGCAGTTTGACACGTGTATTCAGGATATTTCTGTTGCTTTTACTTTTAGACCACATCCATCATTTGCAGAAGGGTGCACTTTGTTCGAGGAAATTGAATGCCACATTTCAAAATCTTTCTGTTGCATCTAGTTTAGGAGAATCATTGCAATGGGCAACATGACCCATTCCTGGAGAATCTTTTTTGTTACCTAGCTTTCAAGTGGTGGAAGGATCTATATATACTACTCAACCTCCTTGAAAAAGGGTTCCAAAATACACGGTAAAAGCACTGGAAGACTCTAGGCCAGTGTATTGTTTTCTAATTATTGTATTAAGACTTACAGACTATTCCAATCTATTCTTCCTCTCTATTTCTTAGTTAATTGATAAGACATTATACTGTGTTGGTTTGTTGTACTGAGTAGATTATCTACAAAAATTCTATAGTTTCAATATAAATTTGTTGTTCAGATCATGTCTTAAACTCTTCATGTTTAGAAAATGCATATGGAAGTTATATTATGTTATTTGATTGACTTCTTAGAATTTTCATCTATGCATTCTATTATTTTCGTGCATTCAAATTGTTGAACGGGCCCTCAAATCTCATCTGAAAGGAAGATTTCTTGTGCCTACTTAAATCTTGGTGCATTTCTTTAGATTAGATTTTATTTTAATATATCTGCTTCCTTTTCCCTTTTCACCCCCCAATACATGGAAGATTCAAATTCTTTAAAACCCAGAGGTTACTTAGTTTAGCGCAATTGGTCCCCCCATTAACTAAGTTTCCCATAAGGTTGTGTGCCTAGTAATTTTAGGCACCAATAGTTCACTTTTTTGCACCCCTAGTTGGACCTTGTTTGAATGTATCTAAATTTAAAGTGGGTGTATGAGCCATAGACCTATTACTAGATCCCAAACAATGAATAACCCTAGCCTACTAGTGCCACCATTAGTAACATTACAAGCAAGGACCCATCCAATGAACATCTAGACCCCTCCACTAGTCCCCTTACCAATGGCTAATAGAAATTTTATAGCATGGGATTATGGAACCCCTCTCATAGCACTAGTAGTGCCAGTTGTTTGGGCTCCTATCCCAACATCTACTTTAAAAGATTTACCAAAATTCACAGGGGAAGGTTCAAAAACACCATGCAACCATCTACAAGATGTGAGAGATGTGTGTTTGGTGCATGGTGTAGCTGATCAAAATGTAGCACTGAGATTGATTGCAACCTCTTTCAAAGGTAGGGGACTAGATGTTAAAAGGTGAAAGACAACTGAGAGGGGGGTTGAATTAGTTGTCACCAAATTCAAACTCAAAACTCAAAACACTTATCAAGTTCACAACCACACAATTCTGTTATTAATTATTAGCATGCAATGCAGAAAATAGAAAATAAAATCAACACAATGAACACTAGATTTTACGTGGAAAACCCAATGAGGAAAAACCACAATGAGGATTAACTCATAATATAAAGTAATAGAAAACCAAATACAAGAGGCTCACTGTCAAGGGCTCACTTCCTACAAAAAGGACTCACTGTCCAATAGGGAGGCTCACTACCTACAAATACAAAAGATTATAGTAAATATCCACCACAGTAGATTACACACATTTGTAGCCTTGATCAAAAGAATTGTAGACACTGTCAAGTCACTGCTTTTAGTAATCTAACACATTAAAGTAATCCTATCTCAATTCACTTTCACACAAATCTAATCTTTAAACTCATGGCTTACTTGATTGATTCATTCACAACATCTCAACTTGTATTTATACCCTCTTCAACCTTAGAAATTTTCTCCAAGGTCGGCTACATACACTTTATTTCATAAATTCAAATTAGGTCGGCAACTCAACATTCCTGCACTGGAAAGGAATGGGAGTGGACCACACAATTACTTAAATATGACCCAAAACAATGTCTTGGATTAAACACATTCTTCCTTAATTAAATTTTTAATTCTTCATATGAAGTGTAAACACCAAGTCGGTCAAACCTAATGAAAACATAAATGAAAATTGAAGTACACACTTCCTAGCAAGAAGATAGCATGTGGACAATGTAACACACTTTATCATGCACAAGAACACATCTCAGATACCTTCAAATACATCTGGAGCAAGTGCAACAACCTTCAAACATAGAACACCTTCCAACCATTCAACCAGAGTGTACAAATACACATAGAAGCTCTAGAACTCGCCTTCCAGAGCACCAAACCATGAACACCTTCACCAAAACACAAATACCACCATTACAAGACATATTCTAGATTCATAAGACATGAAGCAAATCAGCAGATGACTACAAAGAAAAAAAATTCTCCTAGTCCACAACCAAAACACTTTATCAAACCAGTTCACACACCGGTGAGCACAAATTTCATACTCCATCAAACCAAATGATAAAAAACCAGGAGATGTCACTAATAGATGCCCAATAAACAACCCTTCAAATCCACACAAGCATAGGATCAACACAGAAGAAATGTGAAGCACATACTGGAGCACATTCTGAACACATACATAACTCTGACTTCACTCTATTAATTTTCTCAAAAGCACTTGGTAACCCATCATTTCAGAATATTTGTAACATCATAAGGATAGCTCCATGTACTCACATCTCAACAACATCTCAACTATACATGCACAATCTACAACATCCTATACTATGTTGACATCAATGAAAACACCACCAAACTTGCTCATACTTGTGACAATCTCCCCCTTTGTCATTGATGACAACACATTATGTGAAAAACCATCAAAGTTAACACTCTCCTTTTTTTTAGACTAGACAATCTGCACAATATTCCTGCATTTTGGGCAAAGACCTTCTCTTTCTTTTATTGTTTTTCACATGACTCTCTCTCCCCCTTTGACATCAATGGAAAAGATTAAAAGATCTAATCACTCCCCCTTAGGAGTACACCCATACAACTCATACTGCAACAATGAAAACTTTCTACCCCCCTACGGAATAGAACCATTCATCAATCCATATAAATGAATAATCTATAGATCCACTAGGTTGATGCACCTCCATGTGCACCTAGTTTAGAGGGCCAATGACCCCCAACTTCCCCCTGAGATACTCAAAAGTATCCTTTAGAAGATAATATATCTGCAATCTATTCTTTTGTAGACACATACTCCATCTTAACTTTATTCTCCAATACCTTCTCTTTTAGGAAATGATATCCGATAGATATATGTTTTTTTCTTGAATGCATTACCAGATTCTTTGAAATGTTTATAGCACTTTTATTATCACAGAATATAGGTATAGGCCCATCACATATCACTCCAATATCCTTCATTTTTTTCTTCATCCACAAAACCTGTGTGCAGCAAGATGTTGCAACAATATACTATGCTTCTACAGTGGATAAAGAAATCAAATCATGTTTCTTACTTAACCATGAAACCAATCTTCCACAAAGAAAGAAAGCACCTCCACTTGTACTCTTTCGGTCATCCACACAACTATCCCAATCTGCATTGGTATAAGCACTTAGAGTGAAATCGGTATCCTTAGGATACCATAAGCCATAATTCAGTGTTCCTTTAAGATATTTGAATATCCTCTTCATAGTTGTAACATGTGCTTCTTTAGGTTCTTGAAATCTAGCAACTAAACATACTGCATGCATAATATTTAGTCTGGTAGCAATAAGATACAACATTCCACCTAGATTTGTATTTTCTCTTCTCAGCTTAAGCAGATTCATCATCTTTACTCAGCTTACATCTGGTCACCATAGGATTACTAATTGTTTTGCAGTCATCCATTCCAAGCTTCTTTAACAACTCTTTCACATATTTTTATTGTTAAATGAATATCCCCTTATCAGATTGATTTACTTGAAGACCAAGAAAGAAATTCAACTCACCAATCATGGAAATTTCAAATTCTTGTTGTATTTCCTCTGCAAATCTCTTACACATACCTTAATTTCCTCCAAAAATGATATCATCAATATATACTACCACTATCAACATTTTTTCTCCTTCCATCTTGAAATAAATATTGTTGTCTGCAGAGCCCTTATTAAAATTTTGTTATGTCAAGTATTTTTCCAATTGAGCATACCATGCACTGGGAGATTGTTTCAATCCATATAATGCCTTTTTCAACTTACAAACCATATCCGGTGTCTCTAATAACTGAAATAATTTAGGTTATTCCATGTATACTTCTTCTATTTCTCCATTCAAGAATGCAAACTTGACATCCATCTGATATACTTTGAAATCCTTGTGGGTAGAAAATGCCAAAAACATCCTAATAGCTTTCATTCTTTCCACCAAATAAAATGTTTCTTCAAAGTCTATACCTTCAACTTGTGAGTATCCTTTGCATACAATTCTTGCTTTGTTTCTTATAACTTCACCTTTTTCATTAAACTTATTCCTGAACACCCACTTTGAACCCATTACATTTTTATTCACAGGTCTAGGAACTAGTTCCCATGTTTGATTATTTTCTATTTGTTGTAACTCTTCTTTTATAGCTCTAACCCAACTCTCATCTTCACATGCTTCACATACAAACTTAGGTTCTATTTTAGAAAGAAAACACATATTTACCTCAACTGCTACTTTACTTCTTGTCTCCACACCTTTACTTTTATCTCCAATTTTATGTTCCTTCGGATGATTCTTCTGGACATACTTAGGAGTCTCAGGAACAAGTTTTGGTGCTTCTTCTTCTTCTTCATTATATTCTTCTTCCTCTACCTTATTCTCTTCAGGTACTAGTGCACAAATAGGATCATCTGGTTCAACTTCACTTATCTCAATAGGTATGTGCATATCCTCATCAACCTTCACATTAGCACTCTCAACAATCTTCCTCAATCTTTATTGAAGCATCTATATGCTTTGTTGGTAGTTGAGTATCCAAGGAAAATCCCTTCATCACATCTAGCATCAAAATTCCCAAGATTCTCATCATCTCTTTTAATGTAATATATGCTTCCAAACACCTTAAATTATTTCACAGTAGGAACCTTACTAGTCCATAACTCATAAGGAGTCTTTTTGTTGTTGTCTCTGATCTGAACTCTGTTAAGAACATAAACAACAATATGTATTTCCTCTCTCTAGTACAGATCAGGTACATTTTCTTCTTTCATCATCGTTCTTGCGGCCTCCTGCACAGTTCAGTTCTTTCTCTCAACAACTCCATTTTGCTGAGGAGTTCTAGGATCAGAAAAATGTCTCTTTATGCCATTCTCTTCACCAAATGTATTAAACTTCCTAGAAGTAAATTCTCCACCTCTATAAGATCTCAAAGACTTGATTCTTAGGTTCACTTCATTTTCTACTCTTGGTTTGAACACTTTAAACCTATCCAGGGCCTAAGTCTTCTCTCTAAGAAAAGAAACCCATGTCATTCAATAATATTCATCAATAAGGAGCATTAAATACATGTCACCATTTAGGATTCATATCCTAGTAGGACCACAGAGGTCTATATGAATTAATTCTAGCATTCTGGTAGTAGCTTGCTCTTTTCCTTTGAAATTGCATCTTGTTTGTTTCCCTAACTAGAAACTTTTGCAAATATTATTAGCAGGCTTTGTGATTTTAGGTAGATCTCAGACAACCTCTCTTGAGCTGATCTAGACCAGATCATCAAAGTTCACATGTCCCATCCTTTGATGCCACAGCCAACTTTCATTAACCTGAGACATGAGGCACTGACCATCAACACCCATAAGTTGATAGATGTTTCCATGAGTTTTTCTTCCTGCAGTAACCATAGCTCCGGACCCTTTTCTGATCTCACAAGAATTATCCTAAAACACAAGTTTGAAACCCTTGCTACACATTTTTCCAACACTCAAAAGGTTATTCCTTAAGCCTTTTACATAATATACATCATCAGTGTTTTGTATTCCATCAAAAATAATTGTACCTTTCCCACCAATCTTTGCCCCAGAATCATCACCAAACATGACCAAACCACCATCATATTTTTCAAGTTTAGTGAACTTACTTTTATCTCTGGTCATGTGAACATCCACTGTCAATCACCCAATAGTCTTCATCTATCTAGCATGGAATACAGTGACCAAAGTACCTTCCTTCTTGTTTTCTAAATCACTTTCTCTTGTACATCTTCTAGAGTTAGCATACATAGATTCATTCTCCAAAGCTAATAACAAGCATTCACTATCATCACCCTCATAATTAAATCCATCATCATAGATTCCAGCTTCTTCTCTAACATAATACAACTTCTTGAATTTTGTATCCTTTCTATCTTTATGATATCTATTCTTCTTATGTACAGCTCTATTCGGACATATTGAAGCATAGTGACGAATATTACCACAACTAAAACATTTAAAGGGAAACATACCTTTATACTTATCGGTACCTTTCTTCAACCTCCTTGTAAAGTTTTCTTCCAACTCATCTAAACCATCACTATCTGGATCATCTTTATTCTTTGTTACTTTAAATGTCATTTATGTCTTCTCCTCTTTCTTTCCAAACTTTCTCATCTCAAATGCAGTCAAGGTGTCAAATAGTTGTTCTTTAATATATTTCTTAGGATCATATGTTTCCTCAATAACTGAAACCTTATCATTGTAACACTCTGGTAAGGTCATTAGAATCTTCTCAATTATATCTTCATTTGTCAGAGTGCCCCCTTGATTCCTAACTTAATTTGCTACAAGATCAACCCTTTGGAAATAGCTTGCAATATCTTCACTTTCTTCCATTTTCAAAATTTCATATCTACATTTTTCTATTAGCTTCCTTGTCAATTTCACTCTATCATTTCCTTCATAAATATCTTCCAACTTCTTCCAAACTTCATAAGCAGTTCCCAAAGAAATAACTTTAGTTTGCTTTGTCTTAGATAAAGCACTGTAGATTGCATACCTCACTTTTTCATTCTCCTCATAAGCAAAAACCTCATCTATAGTAGTAGGACCACTTTTTGGTGCAACATACTTTGTCTCAATAGCCTCCCAGGTCTTGTAACCAAGAGAGATTATGTAACCTCTCATCTGCACTTTCCAATCACTGTAGTTAGATCCATCAAACACAGGGATTACCAATTTGTGCGCCATTGGATCTACCTTAATTGGTTAATCCCTTCACCAAGGAACAAAAGATTTAATACCAATTGTTAAAAGGTGCAAGACAACTAAGAAGAGGGGTGAATCAGTTGTCACCAAATTCAAACTCAAAACTCAAAACACTTATCAACTTCACAACCACACAATTATGTTATTAATTATGAACATGCAATGTAGATAATAGAAAAGAAAATCAACACAATGAACACTAGATTTTACATGGAAAACCCAATGAGGGAAAAACCACAGTGAGGATTAAATAACAATATAAAGTAATAGCAAACCAAATACAAGAGGCTCACTTCCAAGGGCTCACTATGCAGAAGTAATGGCTCACTACCTACAAATACAAAAGATTATAGTAAAGATCCACCACAACATATTACACACATTCGTAGCCTTGATCAGAAGAATTCTAGACATTTTCAAGTCATTGCTTTTAGTAATCTAACACATTAAAGTATTGTTTCCTCAATTCACTTTCACACAACTCTGCTCTTCAAACTTGTGGCTTACTTGATTGATTCATTCACAACATATCAACTTGTATTTATACCCTCTTCAACCTTAGAAACTTTTTCCAAGGTCGGCTACATACGCTTTATTTCATAAATTCAAATTAGGTCAAAAACTCAACATTCCTGCAATGGAAAGGAATGGGAGTGGACCACACCAATACTTAACTATGACCCAAAACAATGTCTTGGATCAAGCACACACTTCCTTAATTAAATTTTTAATTCTTCATATGAAGTGTAAACACGAGGTTGTCCAAACCTAATCAAAACACAAATGAACATTGAAGTACACGCTTCCCAACAAGAAGATAGCATGCAAATGATGTAACATGCTTTATCATGCACAAGAACACATCTCAGATACCTTCAGATACATCTGCAACAAGTGCAAAAAACTTCAAACATAGAACACCTTCTAACAGTCCAACCAAAGTGTACAAATACACGCAGAAGCCCTAGAGCTCACCTTCATGAGCACCAAACCATGAACACCTTTGCCAAAACATAAAGACCACCATTACAAGACATATTCTAGATCTACAAGACATGAAGAAAATCAGCAAAGGACTATGGAGCAGAAACATTTCTCCCAGTCCACAGAAAAACAACTCTATCAAACTAGTTCACACACCAGTGAGCACAACTTTCACACTCCATCAAACCAAAAGAAAAAAAACTAGGAGATGTAACTAGTAGATGCCCAAAAAACAACCCTTCAGATCTACACAAGCATAGGATCAACATAGAAGAAACACGGAGCACATACTAGAGCATATTCTGAACACATATAACTTTGATTTCACTCTTTATTATTTTTCTCGAAAGCACTTGGTAACCCATCATTTCAACACATCTACAACATCATAAGGATAGCTCCATGTACTCACAACATCTCAACTATACATGCACAATCTGCAACATCTTGTACTATGTTGACATCAATGACAACATTAATGACAACACCACCAAACTTGCTCATACTTGCAACACTAGATTGGTATCGTACTTTGGAAGCCAATACTATTGGTATCTGGGATCAACTTAGAGATCCTTTTTATGAGCAGTTTTCAAATAATGGAGATTGGTCTTTGCTATTTCAGTAGCTAATGACCATAAAGTGGGCCCCTCAAGAGGCCATGACTGATTTCAATGCCCGATTTCACACAACTTGGCAAAGGATCTAAACCACTATCTTCCCTCCTTCCGATTTGGTATTCATGTTCTATCTAAAATCTCTTAATGCCAACATTTTGGTGATGATTCAATCACTTGGTGGGAACACCTTATCAGATGCGTATAACATCATAGTTAAGGTAGAGAATAATTTGATCGATGCTGGAAGGTTACCACCTCGGCCCGCTATGCCTATATTTGTAGAGTTGTCAGTTCCCACCCAAGAGATAGCTTCTACCAGTGCGTCTGCTTCTTCCCAATCTATGTGCACATATCCGAGCGTGCCACATAATGTTACTTCTACATCTAAACCTTCAAAACATGAGATGAGTGACATCAAGGGGTTGTTGCAAAACTTCTCAAATGAAATAACTAATATCAAGCGGAAACAATCTATGCCTACGAAGCCAACTTTCCAAAATTACCAAGGTAGAAGAGCTTCCTACCAACAAAATCAATTGCAAGGAGATACGTGCACAAATCCATAGACTCAAACAAATAATCAAATAGTGCTTGTGCCTACTCCTCTATAAAATTTTCACCCAAGTTTCAAATAGAGAGCTGGTAGCAAGGAAAAATAATCTCATTGAAGATATCAATCATTGGTGCTTCCCCTGCAATGCACATATGCCCCAAAATTTCCTACGTGGCAATTTACAGCAAAGAGTGGTAGAACAACGTAGTCAATGTGTCATGCTAGATTCAAGAGGTTATACATATGCCTCTCCACAAATGGAAAATGTAGTATTCACCGCTCAAATGAAAGGAATGTCCTTGGAGCAAGAAACAGGTATAGCTCTCGATCACACGCTCTTCTCATGGATGGAAGAAGAAGAGGCGGTGTTTGCAAATGATGTTTCCACATCAAAGGCCCCACAAGAGCAATTATATTATAACACTCTCTCAAAGAGGAGATTCAAGGGTGAACCAGTTGCTCAATAGCCCAAAAGTGATCTCAATCAAGCTCCTAGTACCTCTGCAATTGTATAGTAATCTCAGCCATGCAAGGAGATTATTATAACAAGGTCTAGGGAGAAGAAGTCTTCCAATCTGCTTCCATTCAAATGTGGTGGAACAGTTGAAGAAAGCCTCTACCAATGTATCTTTTTGGGATATCTTAGTTATCACAGAGCAGAAATCATTACTATAGAAGGCCCTACTGAAGATGCAAGCATAGATCCAACAAAGCAACCATCCAAAGGAAATATTGTTGATTCATCATCCTAGGCCAAAATCCTCACAAACAATGGAGAGGAAGCCTCTATTGAAAGTAGAGGTAAGTTGAAACCGAAACCCTTTTTCTTAACCCTCATTGTGGGTAAAAAATTATTGCATAATTCTATGATTGACTGTGGTGCTAGCACCACAGTCATACCCAAGCAAATAGTTGAAGCCTTAGGACTTAGCTATGAACCTTTAAATAGAGGGGTTATACAACTTGATGGGAATAAGGTTGAAACTATAGGTGTCATCAATAACCTCCCCTTAACTTTGTTCTCCTACCCTAGTATCACAGTCCCACAAGATACCATGATCATTGACATTCCTCCCATGTTCGGTCTTCACTTATCCTAGGAGTTCACCACCAAGATAGTTGGGTATCTTTCTTTAGATTGGTCACACTTAATTCTTAGCACCAAGCATGTAGCTAAGATGAAGATAGTGTCTGAACCTTTTCATTTGAAACATGTAGCAGATGAAGCCATGATAAATTTTGAGGCTACTCATACCTCTATTACCAAAGATGAGATGTATTGTACTAAGTTACTTGAGGATGATAAGGTGACTAAAGACCAGACTAATGGAGAAGAGGTCCTCTCAAGTAAATTTATAGACACTGATATTTTTGGAAATTATCATGCCACCAGATTAAGAACTTATGTGATCTATGATGAGGATCAAGTGATTCTAAAGGTGATGAAGGAATCCAAGGGCGATCAAGCCTCAGAGCTTTGGATGCTGCATTTTGATGGAGCAAGATGTAAATTGGTGCAAGATCCAGGATATGTTTGGCATCCCCATCCAATTAAAATACACTCAAATTTTCTCACTTTCAATTTTCCTATTCCAACAATGAAGTTGAATATGAAGGCCTCGTGCAAGGTCTAAGCCTTATGTAGCAGATGGGTTTTATACAAATAATGGACTTTGGAGACTTTGAGCTAATAATCAATCAAGTTTGAGGTGTCTTCGTAGCAAATAATTTCTTGATGCGATCTTATAGAAATAGAGTCTGGGACCTGATTGGAATATATGAAGCATTCAATATTCAAACGATACCTAGAGGGCAGAATGTAGCTATGGATCACATGGTAACAATAGGATCTTAATTTGACCATGTTTCTAAATTAATTAAGAACATAGAGAATGTGTGAGTGATTGTTTGACCCGCAATCGCAGACAATGACCAGTGTTGGAAAGTGTTTGAAAGTGATGAATAAATCACCTCATTTATTCAACACTCAAGAGAGTTTTTTTATCAACTCCAACCAAATATTACAAAATCTTATGAGGGGAAAATTATTCAGTTAAGGTCCAAAAAGCTTCCAAAAGTACTTTTCACTCTCAAAAATCTATTTTATTATGATGATGTAAGAAATGACAAGAGGAAGTTTTTAGCAGACAAGAGTGACTATGTAGATCTTCAGGTCAGAGATGGAAGGAAGCTTAAGGTCAGGAGTAGTGACTTGGTCCTATGATGACCTTAAGGGATATGATCCCAAAGTCATCCAACATACCATAGAACTTACAAAAGGAGTAAAACCTATCTGGCAGAAGTAAAGGCCAATAAACCTAAAGATTGAAGAACTAATGGTGCAAGAGCTAAGGAAGCTAATCCACTCCAGGATTTTCTTTTCAATCAATCATAGTACATTGGTGTCCAACCTAGTTCTAGTTTGAAAGAAAAATGGGGACATCTATCTCTGTGTTGATTTCTGGGATTTGAATAGGGCATTCCTATAGGACCACTACCCATTTCCTTCCAAGGAATCAATCTTGCAAAAAATGGTCGGCTCATAAATATTTTCTTTACTGGATGGCTTCTCCAATTACAACTAGATCTGGGTCAAAGAGGAGGACCAACACAAAACAACGTTCACTACTAAGTAGGGAGTGTTTTCCTATGCAAAAATACCCTCCAGCCTCTCAAATGTAGGAGCCACCTTTTAGTGAGCAATGGATATTTCCTTTAGAGAACTAATCAATAAGATAATCTTGATCTACTTGGATGATCTTACTGTATTCTCTCAGTCAAAATATGATCATTTTGCTCATCTTGAAATGGTTTTAGAAAAATGCTAGGAGTTCAGGATATCCCCGAACCCAAAAAAATGTGTTTTTAGAGTGCCTCTAGGAAAATTATTGGGGCATGTAGTGTCCAAAGATGGATTTTCTATTGATCTAGATTGGGTGAAGGCTATCAAGGAACTTCCCCTACTAGTAAACAAAAAGGGAGTTCAATCCTTCCTAGGGAAGATAAATTTTGTAAGAAAATTCATTTCAGATTTTACAGGTTTAATTAGAACTATCACCCTGATGCTTAAGAAGGATCAGTTGTTTAAGTGGACAAAAGAGGCAAGAGAATCCTTTGATAAGGTCAAGGAGGATATTTCCTTAGCTTTTGTGCTGGTAAACCCAGACTTATCAAAGGACTTTATAATGTATGTGTTTAGTAGCAAATCTAGCATCGCTATTGTTTTGACCCAAAGGGATGATGAAGGAAAGGGACAACATCCAATAGCCTTTCACTCCTAGAACTTAAAAGACTATGAGATGAAGTATAACTTCGTCAAGAGGTAGGTGTTCTCCATTGTTAAGGGGCTTAAAAATTTCTGACACCTCATAGCTTGTACTAAGGTGGTCGTATATGTAGCTCATTCCAATGTGTGTGAAGACATTATGGAAGGAGAGATCACCGATAAAAGGGCCAATTAGATAACCAAGATCCTTGAATATGACATCGAGGTCAATCCCGCAAATATCATGTGAGGAAGAAGATTATGTGAATATTTGGCATAATATAAAGAAGTGGTGGCCAAGGAGGAACAACCCAAGCTAGTTCTACTAAATGAATCTGAGTCTGAAGGTTGTCGCTTGGTAGAAAAAATGAGGTTCATGTAGACTAGAAAATATTTGGCGGGCCACCCTTCTCAGAAGAGAATTTTTTATAGAGTATAGAACATCAGGTATGTGCTTATTGAAGGGGTTCTTTTCAAAAGTAATTTCAATGGTGTTCTTCTACGGTGCGTAACTCAAGAGTAGGTACAAAAAATTCTAGACATTTTCCATAGCAGTCCCACAGGTGGAAATTTCTCTGCAAAGACCACTGCCATTAAAATTATGTGTGTGGAATATTCCTAGCCTACATTGTTTAATGATTCACACTCTCTAGTCAAATCCTACCAATAATGCCAATTATTCATAGGAAGGAGGAAGAACTTGGCGATGCCTCTGAATCTGATAGTAGTTGAAGAGCCCTTTGCACAATGGGGGATCAATTTCATTGGAATGATTAACCCCACCTCCAATGTCGAGCATAAATGGATCCTCACGACTACAGATTATTTCACCAGATGGGTTGAGGCCATGCCTCTAAAGAATGTGACTAAGGTAGAGATTGTAAAATTTCTAGAAGAGCTGGTAACAAGGTTCAACCCACCCATGACCATCATCTCCAACAATTCAAAAGCCTTCCTAGGTTTGAAGGTATGTTAATTTTCACTTAAGCATAGAATTTTCCTAAAGACATCTTTGAATTATTACCCGCAAGGAAATAGTCTAGCTGAGTCGACTAATAAGAATTTAGTCTAACTTATCAAAAGAATAGGGTCAGAAAACCAGAAGGAGTGGCATATGAACCTCAAACTAGCACTTTAGGCATATTGCATAACTCCCAAGCAAGTATTGAAGACTTCGTCGTACGAGCTGGTATATGGGAAATAATCACTATTGCTTGTCTCTATGGAAATTCTTGTAATATAATTGCTTAAGTCTCTAGAGGTAGAAAAAAAAAGCCATGGAGATCTAGTTGGCTAAAATATTAGAGGTACAAGAAAAAAGGGAAAATGTGCTAACAACCATGTGTAACTGTCAACAGGTGGTTAAGAAATGATTTGACAAGAAATCCTCCGACCAAGGTCTTAAGTGCAGAGATTTGGTTCTTAAATTCAATGAAAGAGCTACAAATCCTAACCAACATGGAGAATTTGATAGTCTATGGAAGGGTCCTTTTCACATCATTCAAAGTAAACAACACAATGCATTTGAATTAGAAAACATGTAAAAAGAAGCATTGGGAATTTTTGTCAATGGAATTCACCTAAAAAAATTTAATTAGCTTTATTAACCATTTGATGGTGTAAATATGTAAATATTTTTGTGTGTTTTGTTTGTTCGAGTCTTTATTTAGTAGAACCCTTGAAAAAATGAAGGAAGCCAAAAGAAATGGAGACAAAAACTTGAAAAAAGAGCTATATAATCATTATATGGTAATATTTTCTTTGGGATATACGATTCAAAATGGCTCTTAGGCCAAGCTTTCAAGAATATATATTAAGAAGCTTTTCAATATATATATATTAAAAAAGAGAGGAGAAATATTTTATTCATTTAGTAGCATTTTCAACAAGAAAAACATGAGCTTCATCATTGGCAAGAGCAGTAGGTTCAATAGGAATAGCAAGAGCTTCGACAACAACAACAAGTGGAGGAGGATACACTAGGTTTCTGAAATCAGTATACCACTCCACATCATAGAAAATCTCTACATTGTAGCACCTTAGCAAGAAGTGGTAGGCATGAGACACCCTCTGACAGTGTTCCCTAGTGGTTATCATGTGAAATCCACTCAAAAATGGCACCCAAGGCACCACCACATCCTCTTCAATATGGCGATAGAGATCACTTGTTGTTGGGATACCAAGGCCATACATGGAATTCGTTACAATTTACTCGAGGCCTCAAAGATAGCTTTTGGAAAAAATCTCCACGGTAAGCCTCAGTATCATTAGTTTCGGTACCTGAATATCTAGTAGAGAGGCAACAAAATGAGAACGAATATCAGTATTCACTCGATATTTGTCCTCAGATTCTATATAGTATTTTCCCAGCATCCATTTCATTGTAACTATGACTAAGGAATGCTTATTATTTGTCATACACTTCAAATGCCTACTAGAAACTTCTTCTAGGAAATCTACCTAAGACCTATTTCTAGTTAACCTAATGGGAGTATCCATTGCCTCTATCAATAATCCCAATTACCAAGTATGAATTATGTGGTTATCCTTAGGTCTATTTATAGAGGTAGCTGAGGTACAATGTGTGTGATAAGCATGATGATGATCGAGGTGCAAACTTGTAAATCCCACCAGGTTGTGTTTGTTGCATGCAAATTAGGATGGGGTAATTAATCAACTAAAACTTGTGACAAGTGCAAGTGGTAGTCTGCATGGTCAAGTGCCAAGTGTCAAGCTATGGATGCATTTCATTCTTCAAAGATCGACTCAAAATCTATTTGTGTATTCATTATGCCCTTTTGCTTAATCATTCTTCTAAAGTTATCAAATGAAAAAGCATACAAAAATTTTTGTATGCCTTCAATTTTCAACTCAATTTCCCAAGAGATGGCATCATAGGGCATGACGGCTAGTCATCATTATGAATTATTGTCTTTTCAAAAGAGTAAGAATTCATTTCACATGAATGAAAGAGTTGGTGGTACATGCCAAATTTCTAAAAACAATCATTGTTTCCAACTCCAGTTTAAGAAAAGGGTAATGTTGTTGCAAGGTGTGACCCTTGGTATTCCTTGAAACACTAGCACCTTGGTTTGTGACATGGTCTAACAACATCCTGTGGTTCTTAACCGAAGCTTGTATCCGGCATTGACAAGTTGATCTTCCAGTGCAATGGCAAGTCCAACAATTGGTATTAGAGCTGGTCATAGGTTCAAACCCCATGCTTGTGCTAGGGGGGATTGTTGCAAGGTGTGACCCTTGGTATTCCTTGTAGCACTAGCGCTTGGTTTTGTGACATGGTCTAACCACGTCCTATGGTTATTAACCGAAGCTTGTATCGGTCATTGACAGGTCGATCTTTTGGTGCAACAGCAAGTCCAACAAATGTTGCATGCAAAAGAATAACACTGCGAAGAAGTTTGAGTACATAGTTTGTTGAGGAAAAATTCAAGTGTAAGTTGTGGAGAGAAATTGAGTGTTGGTAAAAAATTTCACTGAACCCTGAAATGGCACAGAATCCTGAGATGGCAGCACAAAAAGGGATGGTCAAAAGCTTATCAGACACCATCTTGATGGTGACAATGGCTGATGTTTTTAGTGACATCTCTTATGCCTCGCCAATGATGCCAGAAAAGCCAAAATGGCCTCACACACAGGTCATGTAGAAGACTTTCCATATGAATAAAGTCTAGATAGAGAAATATTGGGACAATATCCATGACCTTGAACTCAAAACCAACCCTAAGAATCTTAAGGAGGCAACCTTCAAAAGAATGAAAAAGGCCAAGGCTAATAACAAAGAATCTTTGGGGTACAAGTTGTGGTTCTGCGGTCTTTCTCAATATATGGTTCCCTTAGTGCATCACTACCCAGAGCTCATTCATGAATGTGCTCAAAATTTAAATTTAGATACAAGCATCAGAGAAGGCTAGAACCTCAAAGTAGTGATTAGTGTTGATGCTATTATGGACATGTTATGTATTCCGATGAGGCATATTGGAGAAGCACCTGAGACATTCACTGTGAATAGATTAGACACATTCTAGAGGACTAGAACCCATGCCCAAAGTTTTTAAAATCAAGAAACAAAAAGGCCCAAGGAAGATAAGCACCCATCACAGTTTCTAGTTGGGAACAGTTGTTTCAACTCAGACATACAAGATGTCTTCTCTATGTTGGCTTTTGTTTGTGGCCTGGACAGTGACAAAGAAGTGCAGGAGTTTCAAATGGGTATGGGTTTTTCAGTTAAGAAGAAAACATACCCTATTCTAGTATGAATTCATGGAGGCCATTGTTCAGGATATTTTGGACCAATTCAAGGAGTATCACACCTAATAGATTTAGGTTTGCTTCTTTTCTTGCTCATATGTTTTTACACCAAAACCCTTTTTTTTTTTTAAACCATATGGGTTTGTCTATCTTTGATGAAAATGGGTTGAGGAAGCCAGTTTCTATGTGGACCCATCTCCTTTCTATGACTCATGATTATTATGCATTTTCTAAGTCTTTCCTAACTCCAATATTGTAATATTTTAATAAAGAGGGTGAGGTTGGCTATTATCGGTTCTCTACTAAGCAAGTGAGATGGATGCAAGATTTTGTCCCTCTTTGTGACTGGTTCCTCAGAGGGGATTTTTCATTTGTCAGGATGCATGGTTTTACTAAGGAACCATTCCAGCTTCCAGTCTATGTCACAAACAAGGTGTTGGCCCTTGAGGTATTTAGGCAATTGGAAATTATGGACAAATTTTTTTGTGGGGGGAAGCATCAAAAAGGATTTTTCAAATGCCCCTTTTAAGCTTTGGTACTGTAGTAATGGAGAAAAAGCAGACACAAGTTCTGCTAACTGTGAAGCTTTCTCATCTAGGTCTGGTGTTGATTTATGACAAATGGGAATACAATCTATAGGATGACTTAGCAGATCTCAACATCAAAGTGACTCATAACTCCTGGACCTACTGGGAGACTCAGTGAAGTCCATTGATGAGGAATCAGAGTCTCTTTCTAGACTTAGCCTATATTCCCATGGAAACAGGAAGGCCACCATGGTTATCTTTTTATTATACTTTGACCAAGACTAGTAACAAGTGAAAAATTGGGGCCACCCTCTATAATGAATTGGCCAAGAACCACCAGTGGAGTGAGGAGAAGATCACCCACTTCTGGATTTATCAGTAGGAGACCAACTGTCTCAATGCCAAGTTCCAAGAGCCAGATATGGATGAAAATTTTGATGATCTCTGGAACAAAGTGCATGATGACACTGATGATGAGGAGGATGAGGAAATGGATCAGAAGGAAGCAGCCACAATATTCAGAGCTAGAGAGGCGAAGAAGGCTCAAATCAAATAGGGAGGTGCAAAAGTGGCAGAAGGACCTAGCGAAACTCCACAAAGCATACAAGTAATTAAATCCCATGTGGCAGTCATGCTATCACGTACATGGGCTACTAAGAGACCTAGAGTGGCTCAACAATCTCAAGTGGTCATAGACATGGACAATTTTCCACTCGAGAAGAGGTTGCATACCAATTCCACTCCAGGAGAAATCTCGCAAGTACCTATGACAACAAGCCAAGGATCAGAGTCTTCAGCAACTTAGGTATCTTTCTCTCCCTCTCTTCTCACATCTCAATCTTTGGTTAACCCTACTATGTCTGCATCTTCAATCACCTCAAGTGTCATCCTATCATTTTCTACTTCTACGCCCGAGGGAGGTTCCTCTCAATCTTCCTTCTCTCCAATGGGATGGGCATATTTTACTCCCCCACGGTCTTTACCATTTTTTTTCAGGGCCCAATCTGAACCTTCTATTGCAAACCATTTTTCTTCCATTGATCAGCTCCTACTCAACACGCTCAACAAATGGTAACCTCTACATCTCCACTATTGCCATCACCCCTTATGAGTCCTTCCTTCACTTCCCAAACTAGAGCCTATTATAGCATTCCCCCTTTCTCCCCATTGACAGTAATTCTACCAAAGCAGACATCATCCAAAATCCATGATGATTCCATTCCCTTTTTCTCTTCCTCCCAGTGCACCCTCTATTAGTGAATAGATTAGATCACCAACAAAATTCTTTGCAAAAAATTCCATGACTAAGAAAGCACGGTCTAGAAGAGCCTAGAAAAGAAAAGAAAAGGATGTCGCAAAACCTACCAAGTCATTCATGTAGACCCTCTTTAATGAGATTTAAGGATCGATAATTTTTGCAACTATGTCACCCAACACCATCAAATATCAAAGGCAGATGCAACCCGAGGATTATACAATCCATGTCATAGGGATCGATCTACACTTTGCTCAGCCACAAGACAAAGTTGAGCTAATGGAGGAAACTCAAAGTGTTGTGAATACAAACTTTTTGAAGAATAGTCATCAACTGAAGAAGGAGGAAGAAGAGCTCAAAAATGTTAAAGAAAGAGTGGAGATCCTGTAGAAGAAAGAAAAGGCTAAGGATGTAGAAATCACACACTTGTCTCAACAAGCACAGGAAGGTAAGGCCAAGCTCTAGGAGGAACTTGCAAAGTTCTAGTCTTAGGATCTGAACCTAGTTGCTAATCTACAGTAGAAAAATAGATAACTTCAAGACCGGCTAGCTCAAGTGGAGAAGGAATCCCCAGAGAAAAATAGAGAACTTCAGGATCAACGAGCTCTATTGGAGCAAGAAATTCAACAAAAGAATCAGGAGCTTTAGAACCAATGGGATCAATTTGAAAAGGATATTGGAGAAATTAAAGTCTCCCTAGAAAAATAATGTGAAACTCAACATCAAGCGGAGGAGCTATTGAAAAGAAAAGATACATAATTGACATCCCTATGGGAACAACTCACTACATCCGACAAGAAGATTGAATAGTTTATGGAAGAAATCAGGTCAAAGGAGGTCGAGATAAATCTTTTGAAAATTCCTTCCCAACCCTTTATTCCTCAATCAAATTCTCTCTTGGTGGCACAACAATTATATGTATCATACTGGGAGAAGATTAAGTCTTTATGTTTGTCCCTACAACTAGCACTAAAATTCAAGGCCAATACAGAAAAATTAAGGGTGGTGGTGAGTGGCACAATTAAGCAGGTTCCACAATTTATTGATGAAAAGGTGGTTGAGGCTAAGAAAATGTTGGGAAAATTGCATACAGTGCCAAATGTGGACTTGGAAAAGGCAGAGATAGATCATCGAAGATCGACTACCAAAAGGGTGAAGGAATTCATCCATTATCATGTAGTGATCCTTCAAACTAACAATTGCTTGGTCATACTGAGTTGAACTATGAATAATATGCAGATGCAATTCTCCCAATTGACTCAAATGGGATTTTCCTACCCCTTTCTCTCTGACCAATCAATGGCCACAGTGGATTATATTGTAGCAAGATCTATCTGCTTTCCAATCATTCAATCAACCTCCCACGATAGCTGACATTGAAAGTGCCATTCATCAAATAGCATGACTTTTTTTCCAGCTTGAGTCTAAGATTGGGATCTCCATGGAGCTACCATTTAAGGAAATTATCGATCTGCATGAGGTGCAAAAGCATCTGTGCACCTTATCAATGTCATCCAAGGCCGACTGGAAGCCTTTACAGACTACCCTTCCAAAGCTTTGATTATTTTCCAATGGATAAGGCTCTAGCCTTTGAACCATGAATTTTGGGTTCTCATTCCATAGGCGGAATACCCCTGTTAGTCACCAAAAGTTGAGGATTTAAAAATCCTTGAAGCTCCCTCTAGGTTGATTTTGTTGTTTTTGTATTGGCCCCAGCCTGCACTTTGTATGTTTCCATAACTCTGAGCTCTCTTTTGGTGGTTCCTTCATTCACTTGCACCACGTCTAGGCAGAGCATTCCTTTGAGTATTCTCTCTCCTTTGTTTCACCACCGAGCTCTGCATGGCCACCACATTCCATCTTTCATGGGAACTATTATCAATTTTTCACCACAACTCAAATTGACAAAGCTGATTAATTCAGGTTCATTTTAAGGTGAAGAGTTTCAATTCATTTCTACAATTTCTTAAACCATTGCATATATTTGAGTTTTTATAGAATTGTTCAGAAAGGTGCAATGTATTTCAGTGTGTCATTCATGATTTACAACATAAAAGATTGCATGAGATATAAAGAAAGTGCTTTCATTCTATATTCAGTTATTTATTCCATAATAATTTATACATTTTTGCAAAAGAGAAGTATAGAATTGAACAAGATTGCACAAAAATATTTTTTTTTATTCATTAGGATGAAAATAAAGATCAAGTGTCCCACACAATCCATGGGAATAGCTGACTCAATAGAACACAAGATATGCACTATGCTACTGAAGATAAAAGAAAGAAAGGAGCACATAAGAGGAAACATAGTTGTCATTGCCTGGGGTGTCTTCAAGATTTCTTTGTTGTTGTTTCTCCCTCCTTGCTCCCATTATCCAAGTCAACCTATAGATGATTGGGAAAGCTTTGTTAGATCTTGGGTTATGAATCCTCCTGTATGATCTATCAACAATAATATAGAACATGGCTTGTGGTGCATTGAATCATTTGAGCAAAGATCAAAAGTGTGCAAGAGAATACAAAGGAGGAAACATCACAAGAACATTGAACTTATTTGTTTCTTGTGCAGGTATAGGAAAATTTATGTTGTTGATCTGCTTTGAAGACTTAAAATCATGTGGTGTAAAACATGGCTCCCATAAGGGTTGAGCTCAGCATGCTACTTGTTGACTGCAAATGGGGTTTTGATAAAAGGGATACATTCAAAATGTCATGATTGAACATCCAATTGAAGGAGAAGCTCATAAAGTAATGCAAGAGAAATGGATTCATCACCCATACATGACCATCAAATTCAAAATGCAAAAGTGAAGATGATAATCACACATGAGCAAGGAATCATCCTCAAAATGCTAAAATTATGCAGAACATAATTAAATGCACTATATTTCATCATATATTTATGTTTGCATGTAATTGTGTCTTGTTCAAAGTGTTGTTATAATGTTATATTATTTCCACATTTCATTAACATGATGATCACATTGATGGAGCAGCAAGTGATGCATTTATCATGGAGTGATAGTGAACAAGCATACACAATGCCAGTCTACAATCAAGAATAGCAACTGAAGTAATTGGAGATGCTTCAAAACATCATCATCAGAGTGTTATTTATTTCAAAATATTCTATGCACTAAAGATCAAGACTCACATCAATTGTAGCTTTCCAGGGGAATATAAAAATGCATGAAGAGTGTAAAGAAAACCTTTTTTTCCATCAAGAAATGAAAGTACAAGTGGCTGCAAGTGAAACATGAAGGCCAAAGTATGAAGGAAAAAGAAACATTATTGAATGTGGGCACAATACACAAAGGGTTTGAGTAGAATGGAGCATGAAACAACATCACTAATGTAAATGAACTGCAAAATTCAAGTCTTGTTGCAACATGTTGGTGCTACAATTACAAAAGAGAATCTCATTACATGGTTCTATGTTCACAATAAGGAATAAGACTATGGTAAAAGTGAAGGCTTGAAGTGCATTTCCTGAATATTCAAGTGCTTGGAGTGAATGACAATGAACAAAAATGAGTTGTAGATGCATTATGATGGTCGGATGCAAACATTGCAAGAAGTGATCAAATAGAATAGAGGCATCACCATGCAATACATTTGGGGAAAAGTAAAGAAGTTTTTTGTATGTGCTTCATAAAGCAAGGGAGTGAAAATACTATGGAATCCATGTTAAACAATGAATAAGAAAATGCATGAAGAGTATGAGGAAACCATAAACTACTGAAGTAGTATCAAATGAGAATTGAATTTCATTATGCTACAAGGACAACATTTTGAGTTACATTTGAACACATGTGAATGGAGACAAAATAACTCAAGCTCTTTTCAGTAAAAGAATGCAAACAAGGGTTACAATCAACAATGGAAAGCTTCATAGTACCTACAAATCAACCTTGATTCTCAAATGCAAGTGCATAACAACAACATTCATTGTTCATTTCAGCATATAAGATGTAGCCATTTGTAACCATACAAATTTCTAAATGGTGCTAGACTGATAAATGGGAAACAAGTAATAATTGGTAACAATGTATGCATCTGAAAGCCATGACCAGAACAAGCAAAATGGTGCCAAAGCTAGAAAATGGTGGAATTACAAGAATACAGATACAAAGAAAAAGCAAGTGACTATTTGTGTTAAAAGAATGCAAATGGAGAGTACCCAGTAAGTGCCTTTCAAAGGAAATCCCCATTGGAGGAATATGGTTTTTTTGTAATAAAAAAGCAAGACAAGCTACAATGATATACACATAAAAAATGAAACCATTTTTGTTTCTTCAAAACAATGATGATGAAAATCATGCAAAATATAGATTTTTATTTTGGAGCAGTCAATATTTCATCATATCTCAAAAAATACAATCTGGGTTTTTGAGATTTTTATATAGAAATTAGAAAACGATAAGGTGAAAAAATCCTTTAAATTTATTACCAACCCAGCTCATAGTTTGTGATATTTTTTCACCAGTCCAGAGGAAATGATTCTATGCAAGTGGGATAGCATCACCATTAAAAATGAAAATCCAGAATGAAAGAAAGATTCTCCTCTTTTCTTTCAAAAAGAATAGAAAAACCCAAATGAAATGAGGCCATGAGCTTTAAAAGAGCCCCTTCTATTTTGCATAACAGGAAATATAGTACAGAAGAAATATTCGGGTGCTTTGGTTTTGTAGAAACAATACCCAAAAAATGGAGAAAAATTCCCGAGCCTTTCATGAAATTAATGAACGAAAGTTCTTAATTATTACTTATTTTTATAGAGAAAACACAAAGCAACATTGGGCTCTAGTTTGTTTTCCTAGCCACAAAGGGTCGGAGCAAGAGAAAAGAAAGCCATGCATTTTTGAAAATATAAAGTAAGAGAGGTCGTAGCCATGAGTATCTAGAGCTTCAGAAATAAAGAAGCATGAAAAAAAAAATATTCACTGCTTTCACACTCAATAAGCTCTAGTCGAGCATGAGTTTGTAGAGGAAAAAGAAACAATGTGAGGTTTGATAAATGGAAGTCTTACCCCAGATTTTTCTATCAATTTTCACATAGAAATGCTTTCCCAAGTTCAAACTAATACCACCAATGCCAGCCTCAAAACAAGAGAACATCGACAGGAGTTACGAACACAAGAAAAGTGCATCAAAAATTTGAGAAGGTCGCATCCAAGAAGCTAAAAAATTGCTTCTAAAATGAATTTTGATGCTAGAGAAAAGCTTACCTTGATTTTTCCCACAAAAAACCATCAAAGAATCTCTCAAAAATAGTAGGAACGGTGGAAGAATCAAGCTCAAAACCCTTCCATGGTGGCTGCATGAGTACAGCAAGTCTTCTCCAAAGGGCTAAGGTGAAAATGATGAGGAAAATTAGGGCTTCAAATGAGTTTTTTTGTTAGGGTTTCCACCTTATGCCCTAATTCACTTTGTGATTTTAATCACATTGTTTTAAAATGTTCATCCTTTGCAATACCTTATGGTATTTTGATTTTTTTCCTTTGCATATATGTAAAAACTAAGCATTTTGACTTTTATTTATGACCTTAGAGGAAAACCAGTCGAGGACTTTGAGCTTTGAGATTTTTCCTAAGTCTTGAATGCCTTAGGGTTCCTCTTTGGACCATAAACGAAACATAATATGATGAGTGCCTAAAATTTTTTTATGATTTTTTATAGAAAAATCAAATATGTTAAGAGCCTTAGAATTTCTTTTTGATTTTTGCAAGGTGTCAAATTTATATCTTTATTGAAAAAATTAGGATAATTGGAGTCAAGTTGTAAAAAATCAAGACTAAGGTGGTGTTAGGACTATAAAATTTTGAAAATTTTATAGTTGTATATGCTCACGATTTTCCAAAAATGTCCATGCCATAAGCTCATGAATCCACTTTGCATAATATTGTGTCCATGCATTAGTTGGTTTTCATCATTGGGTCCCTTAGAATTCACTTGTTCCTGAGCATTTGAAAGTATAAATCATATCAGCAAGAGATGGTGAGGGTCTCCCCGATCCATAAAGCATTTTATACTAATGTATATATTTTTCAGTCTATCGACAGGAGTTCAGGAATGTCATACCGATATGATTTCACCTGAGGACGTACATCAACAGGATGCAATTCATTGTCTCAATGACCAGAGGATCCTATCGACAAGATAAAGTTCATCGTAATGAGTCATATCAAGTCTATTTGTGTCTTACCGATTGAAGATATAGCGACATATCGGCGAGACAACGATCATCAAAATAGGTCATAGCGATCACATTTGTGTCTCACCGATGAAACACAAAGAGTTATGTCACCGAGACAAGAGTCATCAGAGTAACATCTTGCAGCGTTCATTTGATCTTGTCGACAAAGTAATGATAGATTCCATCATGTCATTGATATGAAGTCTTGGAGTTCCACTGACCCCCAGTGTCATAGCGATATGTTTGATTATTGGTGAGACAAGCTTTGTCGGAGAGAGCTAGGAAGCTCATGCTGAATGAAGTTCTATCGGCAGGAAAACTACTGTGTCTCGACGATCAAAGTTGATGAAGGATAAGTCTCGGCATAACACAATGTAAGCGGAGGAATATCTGCTCGACCTTCAATGTCACAGCGATACACTCGTGATTGAAGGGATAGCTATCAATGAGACTCAACACATCGATGAAACTGCACTTGTTGGTGGTCGGAGAGACTCAGAACGTCAGGGAGACTATGTGATGTCTTCATAGGAGTCTAATGAATAGTGGTAAAGGCCTAAATGAAATAACTACCTGAATGTGAATGTGAATGGATGCTACTGTTCATGTGGCCGATATATAAAACCCATTTTTGACAGTAGAAGAAAGAGGAGAGAGAAAGAAAATACAGTAGATTAGAATGTTCAATTTTCAAACTATGAGGCATGTAAAAAATGATGGAGATTTCAATTGAATTCATCTAATTTGGTGGCATTTTTCTAGTTTCAGTTGTCTGTTGTGATAATTAAAAGTATTGTTGAAGTTGTCTCCAAGGTTGATATTTTCTAATTGTTTAAACTGATAATATCAAGGATATTTTTCAGTTTTATCAGTGCACATTTGTTGTAACTATATGGTTGGATTAATTGGGTCTTTCAAGGAAAGATTAAATCCTTTAAAACAATCATAGTAATTAGGGAATCTCATTTGGATCATTAAGAAGAACTCAGTAGTCATATTCCTGCATGTTTATACCAGTTATAAACTTAAAACCTATATGCCAAACAATTTGAATTTTTTCCATAGAGAAGTTACTCATTTTAGATTTTCATTTGACTCAGTATACCCAATAAGGCACTAGTCTCTGTTATTTCACTGTTTAATTTCATCATTTTTACATATGAACATATTTGATTTTTTCCTTGATATTGCTTATACAATTTATACCAAATTTAAAATCATTTATCTACTCCTATTTTCTAGTGTGGGTAAATTGTTTTAGGAAATAAACATTGGTCAAGTCTACTTCATTATTATAGGTACACCCACCTAGGTCTGGCAGCACCTGAAGAGTAGAAGGTCTAAATCTTTTGGCCTTGTCTGTTACCTTGAAACGTATCAAGAGATTGGCAACCTCTTGAGGTATTTCGCCTGCATTTTTGAGAGCTAACAAATTGGTGACTCTGCTGGGGACTTATTGTAGGTTATCCAGTTGATGATTATCATATAGAGTCATTAAGGAAACATTCATATTTTGAGAATTTTTTGAAAAGGTGATTCCGTTGGGGGATAAAATCAAGAATAGTTTCATTTTTCTCACTTTTCACAAAGTGAGTGGCGACTCTGACAAAGACATTGCATCAATTCAACATGAATGGTAGAAGATCCCAATACAAAGGAGGTCCTTCTGGAGGTCCTCCTGGCAATGGTAAGTGGACACATAATGGTGATAAGGATGATAAGGGTAAGAAGAAAGAGGATGACATGTGCATAATGAATAAAGACAAAGAATCAAGACCAAATTGTGAGACATATGACCGTTATGATACATGGAGAGATAGTTCAAGTGCAGACCCTTGTACCCCTGAAGAACAAAGAAATCCTTTTTATAATCCTCAAAAATAGGCAGAGATTGATGCTAAACTTGAAGCTAAACGAATCAGATATCAACATGAATATGATCAAAGGATGGAGGCTAATCAAAGTGAGCCTATTGATCATGTAATTCCTCAAGAAAACTATAAGTTCTCAACTCGTCAAGAAGTAGAAACATAGCTCGAGTTTCATAAACAAGAAGTAGAAAGGGAAAAAGCTGAACAGGAAAAGATCCAAATGATAAAAGCATTCCAAGACTTGAAATTGCATAAAGCCCAAATTGATGCTCAGACAGTTGGTTTTTCAAAGTATATACTGCCTCATAGGCAGGTAAATGATAATACAGGGCCTTTAGACCCATCAAAGGCTCCTCAAAACCATGTGAGAAATCAATATAAGCAACCAAAATATCCACTAAATATTGCATCACAACATACAAATATACAACCACCTCATGGTTAGCAACATGTGCCATATCTTCATACACAATACAACAATCCAATGTACTAGTATCAGCATGTGCATAACCCTCCCCCTCAGTAATACACAACAATGATCAGACAATTTGATTTGATAGGGTTTCAATTATACCCTTACCCTATGGACAACATTTGGAGAAGTCTTGTTCCTAAGTTTACAGGGAGCAGTGCAATTACTATTGAAGATCATTTGAGGAATTTTAATGCTTTTATCCAGGACTTGGATATAGCATATGAAGATTTACATATGAGGTTATTCATGATGTCACTCATCGAAGAAGCTAGGGATTGGTTCAATGGCCTGCCAATAGCTTCTATTGATTCTATCCAAGAATTTCAGGATCGATTTCTTGAACAATACAGAAATCCATGTGCACTAGATGTTGCTTTCATGAACTAGTACGGATTCAAAAAAATCAGAATGAGTCAATTTATGATTTTAACTAGAAATTCAGCAAATTGCAGAATAAAATACCACCTGGGTCAAAGTTGCCAGACTCTGCAGCATTGAGTATTTATTTGAATGCATTTGATCCAAAAATAGGGTATGAATTAAGAAACAAGTTTCCAAGGGATTTGGCTGAAGCACAAAAGATAGCACTAACTATTGAAAACAATAGGAAACATGTTGGGATGATCAATAAGAGAGACAATCCTAGGTTTCCTTAGCATGCCAATAATTATCATTACAAATAGGAGAACATGTATAGAAATGAGAGGTCTCGGTTACATGACATGTCTTACAATACAAATTGGAAGGATGGAAAACTTGTAATGGATAGACCCAGGAACAAAGAAACACCTAATCCATTAAGGAAGAAGGGGGCATATATGGTTAATAATAATCTTTGGTGTGAAGGTTGTAATGGGCCACATTCCCCAAACCACTGTGTTGTAGCCCAAGAAATGCAAGAAGAAGGGATGCTAGCGGGTAGTAGTGGAGAAGATCACTTGGTATTTTTGACTTCAAATACTTCTTATCCTGTTGAGGAGGAGTATTCATCTTCGGAAGATGAAGGTTGTGAGTATGATGTTTCAAATCAAAGGTGCAATGTCCACATGGCTGAACAACAGGTTTTTTTTAATTCTGAAGAAGATTGTGCAAAATAATACTCTGTTGAGGTACCTACTCAATGTGATATAAGGAAACCCACTAATGAAGAAATAAAGAGGTTAACCATTTTTGCAGTTGAACAAGAAAAGAGCAAGTATTGGTTAAGAAATAGGATAGTGAATGAAAAGGAAGGTGCTCCCATGGAAACATTCATGAAAGATAGAGAAGTAACACCAAGAGTTTTGAAGAGAACAAAAAATAAGCAACATGAAAAGAACAAACAAAAACTTGTTCAGAAAGAAGAGAACAAAGATTTATACAAAGAAAAGCAGAAACCTATCCAAAAGGAAGAATCCAAAGGGGAAATATCAGAGCAAAAGAAAATGGTTAAGACAGAGGGTTCTTCATTTGACTTCTCTCGGGCTTTATCTCAGGTAAAAATGTATGTCCCACTGCTTGAGATGATGAGAATTAAGGAGTATAGGGATAGTGCAATTCAATTGATATCAAATGGAAATGAAAAAAATACAAGTTCTGAAAATCAGATGGCCACTAAAATGGTTAACAAGCAAGAGAAAGTGATTGTCCCTGAAGTGTGCTTAAATGATGTATTGGTAAGTTCCCCACAAGTTCAACCTTTTTTCACAACACTGCTTATAAATAACAAATTGTTGAGGAATTGCATGATAGATTTTGGCGCTGCAATCAATATCATGCCAGTTGGAGTTATGAAACAACTTGGTATGTGGGTAGATACTAATGAAGGGAAGTGTTATGAAATAGATAGTAGGCATGTTCTAGTGGTAGGTGTTATGAAAGATGTTGAATTCAAACTAGCTACTTACCCTCAGGTGGCCTACAATATGGATATAACTGTAATTGATACCCCTCCTCAGTTTGGAATGCTCTTATCAAGACAGTGGACGACAACAGTTGAGGGAAATGTCCAATTTGATTTATTTTATGCAACAATTCTAGTCAACAATCAAGAATTTAAGTTGTACAGGGAGCCAAGGATGAACCCAATTGTAGATTGTGTACTTCAAAATAAAGTCAATTGCTTTTGTGATATGGATCTTGGGAATTTTAAGATAGAACCAACTTAGCCAAAATTAGTCAATATTGATCCAATTGATAAGCATGTTGTAAAAAACTGTGATGGTGTGTGGAAAATGTACTTTGATGGAGCTTGTAGCCAAGAAGGTAATGGAGCAGGAATAGTGTTTTTTTCCCCTGAAGGAGTTACTTTTAAATATTCATTTTTTCTAGCATTTGAATGTACGAACAATATAGCAGAATATGAAGCCTTACTAACATGATTGAATATGGCTATAAAACATAAGATCAAGCTGCTAGTTGTTCTAGGGAATTTTGAGCTTGTTTTTTCTCAAATTAAATCAAAATATGCAGCAAAACACAAGAGGCTGAAGCAGTACAAGAATGTTGTATGGGATAGAATTGAATTGTTTGATCCTTTCTCCATTGAATGGATTGAGAGGTCGAAGAACATAATGGAAAAATTTTTAGCCAATTTAGCACTAAGAAGAGATGACATCACGTTGGCTAGAGTATCTCAGATCGAGTTCAAAGCAAGACCCGTTGTGCCTAACAATATATACAGTTGGCAGGTTTTTAATGATGATGCTAACCTCTTAAAATTTCTTCACTGTATAGATCAATATGAAGCTCAAGAAGTTGATTTCAATGCCTTTTTTGAAGAGGTAGATGGAAAGCAAATAATATTTGGGAAAGAGGTCTTACAAATCAAAACTAATAAGCTTCCCAAAGGGCTAGTAGCATTGGAAAGGGTATATGATGGAAATGATCGGTCCCTCATGAAACAGATACCAGTCAAGATAGAGGATATTGAAGAGATCAATTTAGGGACTGAATTGGCACCAAAAAAGGTATACACTGGGAAGAATATAAGCCCAACAATTCGAAGAATGTTGATTGCATTATTGATAAAATATAAACGTGTGTTTGCATGGTCTTATGAAGATCTCAAAGTATATAGGGAAGATTTGTTTCAACATGAAATCCCGTTAAAGCCAAATGCAAAACCATTTAGGAAGAGTCAAAGACCTATTAACCCAACATTGGAACCAAAAATGCAGGAAGAATTGGTAAAGCTTAGAGAGGGGGGTATCATTACACCAATTAGGCATTCAACATGGGTTTCAAACCTGATTCCTATGAGCAAGAAGAATGGGGATATCAGATTATCTGTGGACTTCAAAAATCAAAACATGGCATCTCTCAAAGATAATTACCCTCTACCTAAAATGGAAGTTGTTCTACATAAAGTAACAGGGTGTGAGTTGTTATCTATGATGGATGGGTTTTCAGGTTATAACCAGGTCAAAGTTAAAGAATCTGAATAGTATAAGACAACTTTTACAACTCCATGGGGAACGTATGTTTATGTGAGAATGCCATTCGGTCTAACAAATGCAGGTGCAACCTTTCAAAGAGCTATGGACGTAGCATTTGCATATTTGATTAATGCTATTATGGTGGTATATCAAGATGACCTTACTACTTATTCAAAAAGGGCTGAAGATCATGTAGAAAATTTGGAAAAGGTATTAGTCTGAACCCTAAAAAATGTCATTTTGCAGTCACAAAAGGTAAAATCTTAGGACATATTATGTTAAGGGAGGGAATTAGAATAGATCCTGAGAGGGTTGAGGCTATAGATAAAATCCCTATTCCTAAAAATGTCAAGGTTGTCCAATTATTTTTTGGACAGATCAATTTTGTTAGGAGATTTGTATCTAATTTTGCTGAAATTATTAAGCCTGTATCAAAGATGTTAAGGAAGGGACAAAAGGTAGATTGGACTGCAGAAGCACTTGAAGCTTTTGTATCGATCAAAAGGGCCATCAAAGAGGCCCCTTTCCTTAAATCTCTAGATTTTTCAAAACCCTTTCAAATATTTTTATTTGCTTCATAGCATACTATAGCTGCTATCAAGAAGAATGAGGAAGGTCATGAGCAGCCTATGTCTTTTTTCAGCAAGTCATTGCAAGGGTCAGGATTGAAATATGATATAATGGAGAAACAAGCATTTGCATTGGTGAGAGCCATAAAAGCTTTTAGACCGTATCTTGTTGGAGCTAAGGTGATTGCTTATGTCCCTCATGCAGCTGTTAAGGATATCTTGACACAATCAAAAGTAACTGGGAAGAGATGTAGGTGGATTAATAAAATTCAAGAATTTGATATGGAAATACATATCACCAAATTAGTGAGAGGTTAGGGTTTGGCCAAGTTAATGGCAAAAAAAAATATTGAAGCAAATCAAATTTGCAATGTAGAAGATGAAGGAAATGCCATTGCAAGTATTGAGCATACTGCTTGGTATACAAGCATCATGTATTACCTCAGATACATGAAGTGCCCTGAAGGATTAAGTGACAACTAGAGAAGAACTTTGAAGCTGCAAGCATCCAAATATGTGTTCATGGAAGGTAATTTTTTTTGGAAAAACAGGGACGAGATGTTGTTGTTGTGTCTAGATGAGTCACAAGCCAAGCACGTTATAAGAGAAATGCATGAAGGGGTCTATGGAGGCCATTATTCAGCAAAGACAACTGCACACAAGATTCTCAGGGCAAGTTATTATAGGCCAAAAGTTTTTAATGATTCCTTTTCATATGTAAGAAGATGTGAAGCATGTCAGAAGTTCTCAGGGAAAATGAAGTATCGGGGAGCTTTACCACTCAGAACTATGCAAGTTGAAGCCCCTTTTCATCAGTGGGGAATTGATTTTATTGGGGAAATACAGGACAAATCAAGTGGAGGACATAAATGGATCCTAGTAGCTACTGATTAGTTCACCAAATGGGTAGAGGCAGTCCCAACCAAGCAAGCAACAAGTAAAGTTGTAATCATTTTTTTAATGGATAACATCATTACCAGATTTGGTACACCATTAAGATTGATTACAGATAATGGGATGTGTTTCAGATCTGATGAGTTTAAATATTTTTGCAATACATATGGTATTAGTGTTTCTTATGCAGCTCCTTACCATCCGCAAGCTAATGGTCAAGCAAAGTCCGGAAACAAAAGTCTTTTGAAGATCATATGGAGGATGCTAGGTGGGAATAAGAAAGCTTGGAATTCAAAATTGAGGTTGGTTGTGTGGGATGATAGGATAACTGTGAAAAAGGCGATTGGAAAATCCCCATTTGAATTGGTATACGGAACACAAGCTAGGATTCCTTTACAAAATTTGTTACCAGTTTACAAATTTATCCTTCATAAAGATATAGACATTCCTAAACCAATGGAGGATAGAATGGAACAACTGGCAGAGCTTGATGAGATAAGAAGAGTATCTCAAAACCAAAATGTGAAGTTGCAGGCACAAATGAAGTACTTATTTGATAGAAGAGAAAAAGATAGAAAATTTGAAGAAAATGATCTGGTGTTAATATGGAATGCAAGATGTCAGGAGAAGGAAAAACATGGAAAATTTGAAGCTTTGTGGCTGGGGCCCTTTGTTGTTGTTGGCAAGAAAGGTGAAAATTCATATTATTTGCAAAATATGACTGGTGAAGAACAGGAGTTGCCTGTACATAGGCAATTTCTGAAGCATTTCTTCTCTTAAAAAAGGGAATACAGAGGATTAAGGGTTGCCAGTGCATGGACAACTTTTGAAAATCCTCTTAAAAATTATTTTCCATGCACAATAGTTTAGGAAATAAAAGGAACAGGAATTTCTAGTACATGGACAATCCTGAGATTCCTTCTTTCAAAATAAATCTTTCCATGTACGGTAGTATAGGGTCATGTTCATCTCCATTTCCACTCATTCTATCCTGCTCACTAGTCCATCACCTTGAAAGTTTGGTCTGCTCACCCAAAAATCTGGATCCTTGCAATGATCTCAAAATCATTCATCCCTAGACGGAGCCACTGTTAGGACTGTAAAATTTTGAAAATTTTATAGTTGTATATGCTCACAATTTTCCAAAAATGTCCATGCCATAAGCTCATGAATCCACCTTGCATAATATTTTGTCCATGCATTAGTTGGTTTTCATCATTGGGTCCCTTAGAATTCACTTGTTCCTGAGCATTTGAAAGTATAAATCATATTGGAAAGAGATGGTGAGGGTCTCCCCAATCCATAAAGCATTTTATACTAATGTATATCTTTTGCAGTCTATCAGCAAGAGTTCGAGAATGTCATACCGATATGATTTCACCTAAGGATGTATATCGGCAGGATGCAGTTCATTGTCTCAACAACTAGAGGATCCTATCGGCAAGATAAAGTTCATCGGAATGAGTGATATCAAGTCTATTTGTGTCTTACCGATTGAAGATATAGCGACATATCGGCGAGACAACAATCATTGAAATAGGTCATATCGATCACATTTGTGTCTCATCGATGAAACATAAAGAGTTATTGTGCTAAGACAAGATTCATCAGAGCAACATCTTGCAGTGTTCATTTGATCTTGTCGACAAAGTAATGATAGATTCCATCATGTCATCGATATGAAGTTTTGGAGTTCCGCTGACTCCCAGTGTCATAGCGATATGTTTGATTATCGATGAGACAAGCTTTTTCAAAGAGAGCTAGGAAGCTCATGCCAAATGAAGTTCTATCGGTAGGAAAACCACTGTGTCTCGACAATCAGAGTTCACGAAGGATAAGTCTCGGTAGAACACAATGTAAGTGAAGGAACATCTTCCTGACCTTCAATGTTATAGTGATACACTCGTGATTGAAGGGATAGCTATTAGTGAGACTCAACATGTTGATGAAACTGCAGGATATCAATGCGATATGTAACTTGTTGGTGGTTAGAGAGACTCAGAACGTCGAGGAGACTACGTGATGTCTTTACGGGAGTCTAATGAATAGTGGTAAAGGCCCAAATGAAATAACTTCTCAGATGTGAATACGAATGGATGCAACTGTTCATGTGGCGGATATATAAAACCCATTTTTGATAGCAAAAGAAAGAGGAGAGAGAAAGAAGATACAGCAGATCAGAATGTTGAATTTTGAGACTATGAGGCATGTAAAAAATAATGGAGATTTCAATTGAATTCATCTGATTTGGTGGCATTTTTCTAGTTTCAATTCTTTGTTGTGATAATAAAATTATTGTTGAAGTTGTCTCCAAGGTTGATATTTTCTAATTGCTTAAACTGATAATATCAAGGATATTTTTTAGTTTTATCAATGCACATTTGTTGTAACTGTATGGTTGGATTAATTGGGTCTTTCAAGGAAAGATTAAATCCTTTAAAACAATCATAGTAATTAGGGAATCTCATTTGGATCATTAAGAAGAAATCAGTAGTCATATTCCTGCATATTATACCAGTTATAAACTTAAAACCTATATGCCAAACAATTTGAATTTCTGCCAGAGAGAAGTTACTCATTTTAGATTTTTATTTGACTCCATATACCCAATAAGGCACTAGTCTCTGTTATTTCACTTTTTAATTTCACTCATTTTGACATATGAACATATTTGATTTTTTCCTTGATATTGCTTATACAATTTATACCAAATTTAAACTCATTTATCTACTCCTATTTGCAAGTGTGGGTAAATTGTTTTAGGAAATAAACATTGGTCAAGTTTGCTTCATTATTGTAGGTACACCTGCTTAGGTCTGGCAGCACCTGAAGAGTAGAAGGTCTAAATCTTTTGGCCTTGTCTATTACCCTGAAATGTATCAAGAGATTGGCAATCTCTTGAGGTATTTCACCTACGTTTTTGAGAGCTAACAGGTGGAGCTTTCTATTCTGAAACTGCAAAATCGTAAAACATCGATTAAGCAATGTTCCTATAAATTGCTTAATTAATTATTATTTAAATGTAGTTTGTTGATGTACTTGAGTCCTCATTGAAAAATTATATTTATGAGTCTAGTTTCTTGGGTGAATTTGGAAAGGGACTAGAAAACTAAACTTTCTAATGTCAATTTTGAGCAGTTTGGAGCTGATTTTGTGGATTTTTTGGATCAACCTCTTGGAGATAGAAAGTTTCTACTCTTATCATGCAGTTTGGAGTAGTTTTGGATGCTATTTTTCAAGCTTTTCTGAGGAGATCGAAAATGGATCAGAGTTGCTAATTTGAAGGTGTGGTTGAGTTGATTTTTTTTATTTTCACTATTGTGACACTTTGAGGATATAAGTTTGGAGAAAACTTTGATTTTCTAAATTCAGATTAATAGTTTCTTACTCTCCTATTCACTCAGAGAGTCTTGTAAACTTCATTGTACTCAAATTTTGGAGCTTGACACTCCTTCATTCCAATAAAGTAGCAGGGTTTCCCTTTCTCATTTTCTTGTCTCAAATTTACAGTCACAATTTGATGTTAACTATGATTCAAATGTAGAATCATCTTCATGTATTTTCATTGTGAGTTTGTTTGCAAGGGTTTCATGTAATTTAGGTTGCATTATGTGTTTTTTTTGGTGAACCTCTATGCAAATCACTGTTGGATTATGTGTTTCTAGGGTGGGATTGTGAGAATCAAAGGTCTTAAGGAGACTATTGTGAGTTGAAAGTTGTCAAGATCTTTATATTGTTGGTGAATCATCTTAGTTTGTAGGATCTTTTTTTTCATTTTTTCCTTTTAACCCTTTCCTCAGAAGTCTTCTAGATTAGGTGGCTTACTGGGGGAACCAACCCACTATGGAGATTCACTCTCACCTACAAATTTACCCACAAATCTGAGAGCATTTCCATGTTGCAACAGGATAGGAAAGTCTAACTTGGCTAAGGGTGAAATCCTGATTGCCAACAGTTTTTGGGCATGCCCAGCGGGATTGATTGGGCTCTTTCAATCTAATATTTGATTATTTATTGCTAATATTAGGTGTGTATGTCAGTAAAATATTCCTTTAAAGGAAAAAAATCCACACACATCTAGTGACTCCGAGTTTAAGTTTATTGGTTTCAATATGACCCAAGTGCTAGTTATTTTTGATTGTTGTTGTGTACTTCTTATGAATGAATAAAGATGCCTATATTTCATGGAGATATGTCCTACCATCCACCATATCATGAAAATGTTTCTTATCCACCTCATCATCACTCATACCAAGCTAATCATGCTACTAGTTTCAATTCCATGGATTTCAAAACCAACATGCCCAATATAATTACCAACCACCCACCCCTGATCAATCTCCATATCAACCTTCATACACTCAAAATCAACTCACAAACATTGAAAAGGAGGAGATTGCAATCCTAAAGAGTGAATTGTTTGACTTCATGCTTGATTTCAAAAAGCAGTTAGAGGAGATCAAGAGGCAGCATGAATATAATCAACAACAAGAAGAGATGGCTTATGAACCCTATCTCTATAAGCAGAAGTTGGAGGAACAAAAGCATGAAATTCAAGTAGCTCCTACAGTTCCAGAGAAACCTGCCCAAAAAGAGGTTCATAACTATCAATCTCTGAGTTTTAGACAAGGTGGATCTCCTAGATCTTCCCAAGCTAAAAATCCAAGTTCTAGGAGCTTCCCTTCATTTCAAAACCCTGTTGTTGAGAAAAAAGCTAGCCCAACTGCTAATTTTCCAAACCCATTTTTTGAAAGAGACATCCCTAGATTCAATACACTGTGCTTCATAGAAGATGATCCTATTCTTGAGTAGATCTAGCCTAGTCTATTTCTGAAGCAACCCATTGAACAATAGCTTTCCTTGCAAGAAACCCAAGAAGCTCCCCAAGTTTCCTCACTGAATAAACGCAAGGATGAATTCATGGATTGAGAGACCTTACTCGACATCAATAAGCTTATAAAGTTAGATCCATTGCATTCATCCTTGGAGGTTTATCGCTTGTAGCAGCAAAAGAAAGAGCAGGAAAAGGCTTCTCAAGATGAATCCTTGCTTTTTTTTACTGGCCAATTTCCTGATTTTATTGAAAATGATCAATCTATTTTAATAGATCAATCAAGACATTAGGGTAGAGGGACAAACAAGGATAGTCAAGAGGATCATTCCACAGTTTGGCTCAATGAGTTACCTATGTTCATTGAAAATGACGGTGAGAATGTTGTTTTTGAGCAGTAAGAGGACAAAGAATGTGGTGAGTTTCTGAGTGAAGATCATCAACGTGATAATAGAATCTTGGATCAAGAAGAAGGGAATAAAGATAAACCTATTTTGGGGCCCAATAGACTTAGTGAAAACTGTCATGAAGTTCCAGTTAATCTGTTTCATGAGCTTACTAGCTTTGAGTACAAAAATGAAGATGATATGACTACACTGAGTTTTGATCATCATAGTGATGAAGACCATTTAGATAAGGTGTTTTTCCAAGAAAAAATATGTGAAAAAGGCCTTGAGTCAAATGATCATGAGCTCAAGGAGGATCCATTTCAAGCTGAGGTTGAGGTTTTCTACTCACATTTATATGTTACACTAGCATCTTTGGAAGGGGATTTTCTTGAACAACAAAAGCAAGAGGTGGAAGTGGTCGTACTCCCAAGTGAGCCACTAGTTTTGGGGCAGCTTGGCTAGTAGGAGGAAGAAATAGACATTTCAGTTCCTCTTGTACCACTAAATCAAAGAAACTAGTTTTAGAGCTAGAGGAGGAAAGTGGTCTTGATGGGATCCAAGAAACCTCTTTTCAAGTTGAGCAACATGATCTTGACTGGTTGGAAGAATTTACTTGATGTTACGCAGAGGGGTTTGAAGCTAAGGTGCCAATTGAAGGTTTGATAGAGGAGACTATTTCATCATCTGAGAACTTTCCTTCCTTCATTGAAGAGAAAGATCATGATTTGGAGCATGCTCCTTTGAATAATGGTGAGAAAATCATGCTCACACCTATAGTAACTACAAGTCAAGGGAAATAGAGAATTTTGGAAAACCAAGACCAACTGGAGCCACAAGATATTAACAACTATTTTGAGGTATGCAACTAGTATAGTGATGATGAAGATCTAGAAAATTAGGAACGACAGGTTGCTGAGATGGAGAAGGATGTTGAGGTTCCTATTTTAACTAATTTACTTGAAGAGATACCTTTGTTAGTTCCTATTGATGAAGAAAATATGTGTGAGCTAACAGAATTGTGAAGTTGTGATCAATGAGAGCATGAAAACCACATTGATAGAAAGTTGATTCGTGAAAAAATGGAGGATGACGTTGCTATGGAGGTTCAAGACTATGGTATGCCTAAAATCATTCCTAAAATGGAGTATAATCATGAGATTCAAGGCATGGATCAAATAGATCAAAGCGGGGTGATGGTTGAAGAGTCAATTAGTAAAGGTGAAGCTGACATGAAAACATTGGAGGAAGTTTCTCTTGAAGAATAGTTATGAGGATTGATTGAAGAAATTTAGTCCTTCCAAGATATCTCAATTCTTGAGTGTCAGGATCCTAGTTGTCTAGCTTGTAGAGAGCTTGTTGCTCTACTAATTTTTTGTGGAGGTCAATTAAACAATGAGGACAGCAAAGTGAAACTAGTCTCTGAACCTGCTCTATTTGTAGTGGAACAAGATGAAACTAACCAGTTGAATGACTATAGGGAAAGCATGCAACTAAATATTTTAGAAGAAGAGGCCAAATTTCAAGAAATTTTTCATGAAGTTGATCTACCTAATCTTAGCTAGTTGGAGGAGCTTCCTTTCTATTGCACAGAGGAGCTTGAGGTTGATGTTTCAATTAAAGATGAAGGTGATTCTTTTCCCTTTGATCACTTGAGTTGTTTTCCATCTAGTCTACAACCTTCCATAGGATTCCCTATTAGGAATCTAGCTTGGGTGGAAGCCAACAAGAGGGAGCAGCCTCGTGACAATGTTGATTTAGACCATCAAAGGAGGTACCACTTTGAGCACAATCAACCCACTTGTTCATTTGATCATTGTTGGTTCACAAACCAACAAGGGTGGGTAAGTGATTTCATTTTTCTCCTTGGGGATATGTTGCAGCCAATTGTTGGATATTTGATTTTTCTCCACATCTTTTGTTAGATTCATAGTCAAGTAGAGCATTACAAGTTGGTTAGGAGGGGCAACTAATTTTCAAAACTAGTTAATGATTTTGTTTAGACATCCATCTTCACTAGTTAGTCTAGGTTAGAGTTAGTTTTTCTCCTAATAAATGCTTGAAGAACATTTATTTTTAGTTGTTTCTTTTCCATAAGTGCTTATGTACATTATTTTGTAGCCACCAGGGCCTAGTGGTTATAACTATTTGTTTTGGTCTTGGTTTTTGCTGCTTGGAGTGTTGCAAGTTTTAGTTTCAGATTTCTTGAGTTTTGGAGGAGTAGAGTTGACTACGCACACAATGGATTTACTTAAGGCAACTAGCCTGATGCTTAACAAGAAAGCATCTAGCAGAGCTCGCCAAGATTATTATCAATTTTTTACCACAGCTCAAATTGATAGAGCTGATTAATTCAGGTTCATTTTAAGGTGAAGAGTTTCAATTCATTTCTGCAATTGCTTAAACCATTGCATATATTTGAGTTTTTTAAGAATTGTTTAGAAAATAGCAACGTGTTTCAGTGTGTCATTCATGATTTACAACATAAAAGATTGTATGAGATATAAAGAAAGTGCTTTCATTTTGTATTGACTTATTCATTCCATAATGTTTCATACATTTTTGTAAAAGAGAAGTACAAAATTGAACAAGATTGCACAAAAATGTTGTTTTGTATTCATTAGGATGAAAAGAAAGATCAAGTGTCACACGAAATTTGTGCGAATAGTTGACTCAACATAACACAAGAGATACACTATGCTACTGAAGATAAAAGAAAGAAAGGAGCACATATGTGGAAACATAGCTGTCATTGTTTGGGTTGTCTTCAAGATTTCTTCGTTGTTGTTTCTCCCTCCATGCTCTTGTTCTCCAAGTGAACTTGCAAATGATTTGGGAAGCTTTGTTAGAGCTTGGGTTATGAATCCTCCTATATGATCGATCAACATTAATATAGAACATGGCTTGTGGTGCATTCAATCAGTTGAGCAAAGATCAAAAGTGTGCAAGAGAATACAAAGGAGGAAACATCACAAGAAAATTGAACTTATTTGTTTTAATCTAACATTTTTACTTTCTTGTGTAGGTATAGGAAAATTTATGTTTCTGATATGCTTTGAAGACTTAAAGGCATGTGGTGTAAAACATGGCTCCCACAAGGGTTGAGCTTGGCATGCTTCCCCTTGACTACAAATGGTGTTTTGATAAAAGGGATACATTCACAATGTCGAGATGGAACCTCCAACTAAAGGAGAAGCTCATAAAGTAATGCAAGAGAAATGGATTCATCACCCATACATAACCATCAAATTTAAAATGTATATGTGAAGATGATAATCATGCATGAACAAGGAATCATTCTCAAAATGCTTAAATTATGTAGAATACAAATTAAATGCACTATCTTTAATCATTTTTGTTTTTGCATGTAATTGTGTCATGTTCAAAGTGCTGATATAATGTTATATTACTGCCACATTTCATTAACATGATGATCACATTGATGGGGCAGCAAGTGATGCATTTTTCATGGAGAGATAGTAAATGCCAGTCTACAATCAAGAATAGAAAATGAAGCAATTGGAGATGCTTCAAAACATCATCATTGGAGTGTTATTTATTTCAAAATATTCTATGCACTGAAGATCAAGACTCACATAAACTGTAGCTTTCCAGGGGAAGATAAAAATGCATGAAGAGTGCAAAGAAAACCTTTGTTTCCATCAAGAAATGAAAGTACAAGTGGTTGCAAGTGAAACATGAAGGCCAAAGTATGAAGGAAAAAGAAAAATTATTGAATTTGGACACAATACACAAAGTGTTTAAGTAGAATGGAGCATGAAACAACATCACTAATGTAAATGGACTATAAAATTCAAGTCTTGTTCTAGCACGTTGGTGCTACAGTTATAAAAGAGAATATCATTGCATGGTTCTATGTTCACAATAAGGAATGAGATTGTGGTAAAAGTGAAGGATTGAAGTGCATTTCTTGAATATTCAAGTGCTTGGAATGAATGACAATCAACAACAATTACCTACATATGCATCATGATGGTCGGATGCAAACATTGCAAGAAGTGAGCAAACAGAATAGAGGCATCATCATGCAATACATTTAGGGAAAAGTAAAGAATTTTCCTATATGTGCTTCATAGAGCAAGGGAGTAAAAATACTATGGCAGCCATGTTAAAAAATGAATAAGAAAATGCATGAAGAGTATGAGGAAACCATAAACCACTGAATAAGTATCGAATGAGAATTGAATTTCATTGTGTTACAAGGACAACATGCTGAGTTACATCTGAACACATGTGAATGGAGACAAAACAACTTAACCTCTTTTCAGTAAAAGAATGCAAACAAGGGTTACAATCAATAGTGGAAAGCTTCATAGTACCTACAAATCAACCTTGCTTCCCAAATGCAAGTGTGTAACAACAACATTCATTGTCCATTTAAGCATATAAGTGTAGACACGTAAGATATACCGATTGACATTGTGCAATTAATCCCGACTACTAACATTGTTTCTTCCAGAATCATCCCTCGATCTAACCATTTAGTCAAATCTCCCTATCTAATTAAACTCATCAATTTCTCTCTCTTAATTAAATAAATCATTTTATCTAATTAAGTCATCTCTTTTGTTAATTAAATCAATCCATCTGATCTAATTTTTTTATTCAAGGGGTAAATTCTTTTGACCGGAGCTATGAACCAAAAACAACCATTCAACAATACCACCCCAACGAGGTTTGAACCTTGGTGGAAAGAACAACAATGCCACCAATAAACAATCACACCATGCCAATACCGGCAATCCATCTGATCTAATTATCCCTATTTAATTAAATAATTAAATTTATTTGATTAAATCTCTAAATTCTATCCATTAAATTAAATAAATTAAAACCTTATTTGATTTAATCTAACACCATCTCTTTTAATTAAATAAATTAAAATCCTTATTTAATTAATCTCTTATCATATTCCTCTCTTATTTGATTTAAATAAATCCATAAATTTGAGTCAAATAGGTCACATCATCTAATATCCTATTAAATTAATTAACTCTTGATTAATTTAATCTCGTATCATGTCTCATCCTCTAGATTTTGCAAGTTGCACATGAAAATAGATTTAATTCATTTATTAAATCTCTATTTTCCTCACAAGGCATCTTTTGGAATATTCTCCAAATTTGAATTCAAAAATTCCAAGTCAACATGTACATCCAACAAGGCAATAACTTCATCTTACATGTCCTTTGTCTTGAGCCAAGTGGAATTTATTGCAATTTCCCTTCCCTCTTGCAAGTCATTTCAACAAATTTGAAATTCAAAAATATGCATTTATTGGCACAATCCCCAAATCTTGCACATCCTCAATCCATTCATAGATTGACAAGTGGCATCATGCCATTGGATGAATGTTAGTCCCACATTGCTCAAATTTGGACATTCATCCATCTTGGAATTCTATAAATAAAGGGCTCATATCCTCATTTGATCATCCACAAATTATGCAAAGTTATTATGCTAAAATATTTAGCCATTTCCATCCATCAATCTTGAGTTCTTAGCTAGGTTTTTGCAAATTTTTGGTTTGGAGCTCTCATCCTTCATCAACAAAGTGGATCAATCATCATCAACATATCAAGCTTGCATCTTAGGAATTGGGAAAGGGCCAATTTTCACATAAAATTGGCACCAATTCCCCCATGGGATCATGTGTTTTCTTTTCTAATTAGGATTGAATCTATATTTTCTTGTTTTATTGTGTTCTTCCTTGTTTTCTTTCCTAATTTGAAGTTTGTAAATGGATTTCATGGGGAATCCTTTTTCATGCTTGTAATTGATTAACTAATGTGTTTATTTGTTGTGTTTTGCAGGTATTTGGATTGGGATTCGCACATTTGGCGCTTGAACAAGGCATGTCCAAAAGATGACTTCCCGCTAACATCAACATGATAGTAAACATGACAGTGGGACATGAGATGTTGTCACTAATGGATGGATTCTCAGGATATAATTAGATCATGATAGCTAAAGAGGACCAACATAAAACAACTTTCACTTGTCCATGGGGGACATACTGTTGGAACATGATGCCATTTGGCTTAAAGAACGCAGGATCAACATATCAAAGGGCTATGACATTGATATTCCATGACATGATCCATAAGACAGTCGAAGAATATGTTGACGACATTCTAGCCAAGTCTAGAAAGAGAAAAGATCACATAGCAACCCTAAGTGCCATCTTTAACAAACTAGAGGAGTACAAGGTTAGACTAAACCCAAAGAAGTGTGTCTTCGGCGTACAATCAGGAAAGCTCCTAGGATATATAGTATCAATGAGGGGTATCGAGGTGGATCTAGCAAAAGTAAAAGCAATCCTCAAGATGGAGGCATCGAAAACATTAAAGCAACTAAGAGGTCTCCAAGGCAGACTCCAAACCATTCGACGATTCATAGCACAATTGGCAGACAAACAGAACCTATATTCTCACCTACTCCACAAGGGAGTAGTGTATAAATGGAATACCAAGTGTGAAGAGGCATTCAACAAGATCAAGGAATACCTACTAACACCACTAGTCTTAATGCCACCAATCCCAACAAAGCCATTGATTCTATACGTGTCAACAATAGCAGTAGCCCTGGGAGCTCTTTTAGCTCAACATGATGAAAATGGAATAGAAAGGGCTATTAATTACATTAGAAGGACAATGGTTGGGAATGAGCTAAACTATTCATTCATCGAGAAAGCATGCCTAGCAGTAGTGTTTTCATCTCAAAAATTTAGACATTACATGTTGGGACATAAAATAAAACTCATCGCCAAAATTGATCATCTCAAGTATCTACTATCAAAGGCAATGCTCACAGGAAGAATGGAAAAATGGGTGATGATACTATCAAAATACGACATCGAATATGTGGAGCAAAAAGCAATCAAGGGCCAAGTCATCGCAAATCAATTGGCAGAAGCACCAATCTATTCAAAGAACCCTCTCGTCTCAGAATTTCTAGATGAATCCATTTTTAATCTCAACATAGCTAACCACTGGAAATTGTACTTCGATGGCTCATACACGCAACATGGATCAGGATTTGGTGTCTTCTTCATCACCCCACAAGGGGATTGCATACCAAGGTCATACAAATTGGCATTTCCTTGCACCAGTAACATTGCAGAATATGAGGCTTTAACCATAGGTCTCAGAATAGCAGTACAGTGGAACATCATAGCTCTCAAAGTATACGGAGACTCCCAATTGATAATAAATCAAGTCAATGATGAATATCAAACCAAGGACGAAAAGCTCATTCCATACAAGAAATTGGTGGACTCCCAAGGAATCCTTCATCAAAATTACATTTGATAAGATTCCTAGAACCAACAACACAGCAGCAGATGACATGGAAACAATTGGATCCTTGCTAGACATCCCCCACAATGTTCCAAAATATGAATTCCTGATTGAGCAGCTTCTCTTGCCTGCATTCGAGGTACTAGAATCAGAATATGTGTCCAAAATTGTTGGTCTTGGTGATCCTTGGTATCATGACATTTACACATACCTTCATATAGGAGTCATACCCGCCGACCTACCCTCAAACCTAAAATGAACCTTTGTTAAAAAGGCATCCAGATTTGTCATCCTAGGTGATACCCTATATCGCAGAAGCATAGAAGGAACCCTATTGCGCTACTTAAACATTGAGGAGGCATTAACTGCTCTAACTGAAGTACACAACAATATCTGTGGTTCACACTCGAGTGGAATGACCATAGCCAAGAAACTATTGAGGATGGGGTATTATTGGCCCACAATGGAAAGAGAAGCACATGACTATGCCAGAAGGTGTCTACAATGTCAGCAGCATGGGGACCTCATCCATGCTCCAACTCAAGAGCTTCATCCCATCATCACACCATGGCCCTTTTCAGAATGGGGACTTGATCTCATTGGAAAAATCACACCCACCTCATCTAATGGCCACAAATTCATCATAACTGCAACAAAGTACTTTACTAAGTGGGTGGAAGCCATACCCATGACATATATAACTGGGAAGAAAATTTCAAAGTTCATCCTGAACTATCTCATTTTCTGCTATGGTGTTCCACAAGCCATTATCTCAGATAATGGGACACCATTCAAAAATTAGGAGGTTCATGACTTATGCAAAAAATTCAAAATCCAGCATCACTTCGCCACCCCATACTATCCCCAAGGCAATGGCCAAGTAGAAGCTACAAACAAAACCATTTTGAAAATCCTCAAGAAAATAGTCAATGAAGCAGGTCGTGACTGGCATCTGCAGCTCAATCCTGCCCTCTGGGCCTATCAAACCAGTATCTGCACACCCACCGGTGCCACCCCTTTCTCCCTAGTCTATGGATCAAAAGTAGTACTCCCCATAGAGATCAAGCTCCCATCCCTCAAGATATCGCTGCAAAACCTCATCACTGATGAAGACTACTCAGTGTCAAGATTGAATGAGCTGGAGCTACTAGATAAGTGATGTATAGATGCTTTGAATCATTTGCAAGTCTATCAGAATAGACTTAAAAGGAGCTACAATAAGAAAATCAGAAGCAGGACTTTCCAAGTCGGAGAACTAGTCTTAAAAGAAAAATAGAAGAATGTCCCAAACCCAAGCAATAAAGGAAAATTTGAACCCAATTGGTTGGGACCATTCGTCATCACAGCAAGTTATAAATCAGGGGCATATCAGTTATCAACATCCGAAGGGGAACCTCTGCAAGAGCCCATGAATAGCTCCCATCTCAAAAAAAATTATGCCTAAATCTTTCAAGGTATAGAACCAAAAAATCAAAAAAGTGAAAAAAGTCCTAAAAAAACCTGGAAACCTTGGCGAAAACTTGGCAAACAGGCGTCATGGTAACAAAAAAAAAATCAAAAAAGAAAAAAATCAAAAAAATCAAAAAAAAGGATTGAAAAAAGTAAAGAAAAAACTGTCCTCTAGTGAAAACCACTTCGGTGGCACTTTGGACAAGTACCTTGGTGAAAACCTGGCAAACAGGTGCCTTGCATAAATAAGCACTTTCCATCTACCAGGATCTTTATGGCTTGTTCTACATCATTCATCCATTATGCTTCCATCATCCATCGCATTTGGATTTGCATCCATCACTCATCCACTCGCATCCGCACCATAGCTTGGTCTTGTTTTTGTATCATGGTCCCTCCTAGTACTACTCAGCCCATCCTCAAGGTTAGTTTGTCCTACCTTTATTGGAGTAGTCTATTGCATCACGCTGGGGGCATGTTCTCATTGTATCAGATTCGTGTATATTCTTAAAGTCCTAAACATCAAAACATATCAAAATCCCAAAAACATTTAGAAATCATCAAAAGCCAAAAACAGGGTCATCTTGTCAAACTACATCGTCTTTGGGCTTGAACGTAGGAAAGGTTGATCTTTGATCATCCCCCGAGACACTTAGGTCAGTCTTTTAGGAGTCTGTTAAAATAAACTAACATTCCATTATGTATATCTCCATCTGTAAATCGGTCAAGTCATCAGTCGAACTACGTGGTCTTTGCGTCTATAACGTAAGCAAGGCTAATCTGTTGATCAGCCCTCGAAACCCCTAGGATAGGTCTTTAGGTTAGTCTCTTGGTCAAAATCTTGGAAAATCCAAAACATCGGAAAATCAAAAAATCAAAACATTTGAAAAACCTGGAAAATACCAAAAACAACCTCAAAACATTGCAAAACATCAAAAACATCCAAATATTTGAAAAAATTCATTTGTCTCATCTCGCTTGCACCCGCAATAACAACACTCATAATAAATTGATCGTCATCCTCAGCCTTTGGTGAAACAGTTAGAAACAAGTCTAGCAGGATAAAAGTGAAAACTCAAAACATCAAGTCTTAGGTCTAAGTCAGTGCATAAGCAAGTTGGTCATCTCTTTGTATCGGTAACTCATCATCCAAAATCGGTCCCATATCAATCATCATTTAGAATGCTTTGGATAAACAAAATGACATGCCACCATTCACTAACATGTCCTAGGATGAATCCTTCCTACAATGGGCATTATCTTTTGGCAATAGTTTCGGTTCTTATCCTTAGAAAAACACATCCTCTTTTCGTTAGCGATATTGAAGAGCATCAGTTTGTTTGTTTGATTGGTCTTTATCTTTTGAGTTATCTTATTTACACTCATTCCAAGGACCTCTCGATGATATCCAAACGAAGGATTTAGAGAAATAGGAATGGGGCAACAATTATTATTTTTTGTCTATTGTGCTTGTTGGATGTTCTTGTAATATAACCGTGGTGAATACTTGCTTTGATAGGTATGTACGGAGGAGGTCTTGGACAACTTGTTGACTGCTGCATTGAAAGTTTCACCTTTCCGTGTTTTGGTCCGAGGTGTTTTGATCTTCTAAAGTGCATCCTAGCAAGGTTTCTGTATGTCAGGTGTGAACAAGGATACTCCTATCTGATTGTCAAAGTCAAAGTCCATCACACTAGGTACAACGCCATCCCGATTTTCTATACCTTGATGCATCGTACCATGTGTGTTATCAAACATAAAAAAAATTGGCCCTTTGAAAATTCCAATTCCTCAGCAAGTAATAATCATCATCATCATCATTTACATTTGCATCATCTTGTGTCTTCTTGAAATTACTTCTTCTTTTCTTCCTAACCGCACTAACAAGGTACTATGACAGTTGATCATCACCACCATCATCGTCATCGATCCTGCATCCACAAACCATTACCATATTGCATAAACATATCATATAGGAAACACATAAACATGTCATTATAAGCATTCTTTATAGATAAGCACATTCATTTTTATTACATTGCATCCATTTTTTGCATCACATTATATATCTATCAAATAAATCATCGCATAACATTTGCATAAGCATTTCATAATCATTTCACCATTATCACATACTGCATAATCACACACAATAGGTACATAAAGCATTGTAAATAATTCATTTGCATACATACTAGTATAACATCATTACATCACACATCATCATACCACTTTGCATTAACATATCATTGCATCATATTAAATGCATCACATGCATTACATCATCATTTAATATGTTTAGGATAATAACATTTGTTATTCTAAGCATCTTTAAAAAAAAAAAAACAACAACAACAACAACCATCTCATTTTCATTACATAAAATCATCTCATTTGCATCATATCACAACCATTGCATTACATCATTACACCATCTCATAAATAGCATCATAAATCATTCATTCCACATAAGCATAAATAGTCCATCACATACAAAACGTACATCCATCCATAATCCGTTCATATATAAGCATAATTCACATAAGATTTCACCATAGATCATATCATTTTGCATATTACAATCCATATCACATATCACATCATCATTTGCATCAACATAAAATAGATCATCATATAGACAGCATCATTGCACATCACATTTGCATATCATAGGTCAACATAATATAGATATGTTAGTCATAATCATAATGCATACATCATCGGAAATAAATGCATCCATAAAACCATCATTGCACAACATATAGAAATAAATCATCCATGCATAAATAAAAGACTACACATTGCATCACATCAAAATCACCACCGGCTCATATATATATCATCATCAATAACGCAATTGTCATAGTACAATAATAAATCGAATCACTGTACATATATGTCAATCAGTACAAAAGGCCCATCGGGCTATCAAAAATGAGCCCATAAGGCACAAAAAGTATCGTATCATCCCGATCAAGCTCTGTCCCTATGGATGTTGCCCTCGCCTCTATGACCGTGACCCTCTACTAGTCTGTGGCTGGCCCACTTTGAGTACTCTGGGACCTGCTCTGCTCTGGGTATGGCCTCATGATAGTACCTCCAATAGAACTTGGCCTCTCGAACGACATCCCTATAAGACCGAACTGACACTGTACCCTGGGAGGAGGAGGCTATCATGTTCTCTAGCTATTGTCTCTTGCCTAGCTCAGTGGATTCATGTAGCTCTGCAACCTGTCTCTGCTATATGGCCTGATCCCTCTCGGCCCTGAGCTACTCCCTCTCGGCCCTCGCCTGATCTCTCTTAGTTGTCATGGCCTGGATCTGAGCCTGTAACTATGCAATCGACGCATCCTGAGCATCTGCCTATCCTGTTGGTTGTACCTACGGTTGCACCCAAGGAGGATCCTCGCCTTATGGTGGTGGAACTGGTGGCACCTATTACTGGTCCTGCATGTGCACATCTCCTTGATCTGGCTAGACTGGAGGCACAAATGGCGGGTCCTGTCGAATGTCAGCTCTTTGTCCTCATCCTCCCCCTCTTCCTCTGACTCTCCGCAGATTCAGAATTGCACCTGGAATCATCAACCAAAGTGGAGGCTGGAACCAATCCCTGTAGGCCTAAGTTATTCCTAGATCTACGAGCCCCTGATCATAAGCCCATGGCCAGGCTACTAGCTGCCTGAAGCTATCCATTGCCTCTGAAGCAGGAATATACTGCCCCCATAACACCTATGTCATGGAGCAGGCGAAGATGGCTACATAATCATCATCTGGACGATCCTAAGGCTCCCCAAACTAATGTTGCACGCACCCAGGCAGGTACCTCTCAATCATGGTGTGCTCCCGCCCCTACATATACCGGTCCTGGTGGCAATAGAATATCTGATCAACATCATCAGCCCATCTGGGCCGACCAAGGTATAGTCGCCAGGTGAAAACCTACATCTCATCAAGAACTCTCCTCTAGTAAGAGATCATGTGCTCATCGGTGTGTGTGAAGGACACACTACCCCTATATCACCACATGAGGGGATCGTCTGGCACCATTGGAACTGAAACAACATGCGGCCACAGCACAGCAATGTGCTCCCATGCCCAGACATGAAGAAGAGTCACCCCTGCTCCAAGTGCTCTACCATCCATGTAGACGTACTCATGGAAGTCTCTATATAATGAAGCTAGAAGTACAGGCCCCCAAGCAAAATGGGTTGGCCTGTCTTGAACCATCCGCTCCTAGCAGTATCCCCAGCCAAGACTGAAGTATCAGCCTCGTCTATCAAGGGCAACGAGACCCAAAATGATGGCTGCAATCACCCAGTAGTAGGGAGGTGCCAAGATCCTGTGTCACTCGAGCTCTATCTACCCCTCGCAAAAGACAATCACTTCTGTGGCAAGGCCTTTGAAGCAGGCCTCACATCCCTCATCCATGTCAAAAATCGCCCGACAATCATAAATCAACAATTGCAAAATGCGCCAAATGTCCTCTAACGTGATGGTGGCCTCGCCAATGGGAAGGTGAAACGAAGAAGTCTCGATGTGCCATATCTCAGCCAATGCTGACAACATCCCTAAGTGAGTGTGCACAGGCGCTGCATAAGCAATGTACCATAACCTCGCAATCCGAAGTCGATCCTAGTCCCTGTCACTCAAGTCCCGAAAAAATCCAGACAAGTCCCACGACCTGTGCTCTCAGGAGTAGAGCTCCCTCTCCGCATCCTGCATCAAGGAAGGTCACCATGTTAAATTTTTTGAAAAATTCTTCGTCACACGTTCAGAAAACATCTCCAACAATGCAACCTGTGATGGCATTGTAGTTTGATTTCCAATCAAACTTCAACACTAGGCCCTAAAGAGCAAAATCGCACCGCCGCGGTGCACTTTCTCATCCAACGGCGCACTTTGGGAAAAATTGAGACCGCCACATCACACTTTTCAAATCCTCCTGCCAGCCCCGAGCTTAGCTTCGGAGTTTTTAAACTCCAAACTACACCGCCATGGTGTTATATAGCGCCGCTACAGACTAACCGACCTTTAAAGGCATTAATTGAAGCAATAAATGAAAAACGAAGCTTTGGTGAGGGTCACATATCGGTGCCCCGATGCCAAGTGGTCGCTGGCACGTCTGAACTCAATCAGAAATGTGTAGGGGAAGCTATCGTTGTGCCATATCATCAGGAGTTCAAAGCTCAAATCTCGAGGTTACTATTGGAAGTGTTTGAAAATGACTTGAAAGTGACCCCTCGGGCCCCTTTTAAGCCTAAAAGTTAGGGTTTTTTACCCTGATTAGCTGTCCTACTAGGGTTTTGGATTCTTGAACCTATTGTTGTCCAGTTGAGGCCTATTTTATATCGTTTTATTGTGTTTAGACATGTTTTTGGCCTCCTGGACCCTTTTTGGACCTTTTGGGGACTTTGTCCTCTTTTTTTCGCGAGATCACCCAAAAATTGAAATTTTCGTCCAATCTCTCAAAGGGGCATTATAATGGAATGTTTTCTCTCACCATGCAGCAGTGGGGCAAGTTTTGAATAATAAATTTTTTTGGCTTTGATCGAGATCATTTATTCTTTGAACCAACGCAACAAGTGCATTGCTTCAAAGAGGGGCAAAATGTAGACACGTAAAATATACCGATTAACATTGTGCACTTAATCCCGACTACTAACATCGTTTCTTCTAGAATCATCCCTCGGTCTAACCATTTAGTCAAATCTCCTTATCTGATTAAATTCATCAATTTCTCTCTCTTAATTAAATAAATCATTTTATCTAATTAAGTCATCTCTTTTGTTAATTAAATCAATCCATCTGATCTAATTATCCCTATTTAATTAAATAATTAAATTTATTTGATTAAATCTCTAAAGTCTATCCATTAAATTACATTAATTAAAACCTTATTTGATTTAATCTAACACCATCTCTTTTAATTAAATAAATTAAAATACTTATTTAATTAATCTCTTATCATATTCCTCTCTTATTTGATTTAAATAAATCCATAAATTTGAGTCAAATAGGTCACATCATCTAATCTCCTATTAAATTAATTAACTCTTGATTAATTTAATCTCTTATCATGTCCCATCCTCTATATTTTCTAAGTTGCACGTGAAAATAGATTTAATTCATTTATTAAATCTCTATTTTCCTCACAAGGCATCTTTTGGAATATTCTCCAAATTTGAATTCAAAAATTCCAATTCAATATGTACATCCAACAAGGCAATAACTTCATCTTACAGGTCCTTTGTCTTGAGCCAAGTGGAATTTATTACAATTTCCCTTCCCTCTTGCAAGTCATTTCAACAAATTTGAAATTCAAAAATATGCATTTATTGGCACAATCCCCAAATCTTGCACATCCTCCATCCATTCATAGATTGACAAGTGGCATCATGCCATTGAATGAATTTTAGTCCCACATTGCCCAAATTTCGACATTCATCCATCTTGGCATTCTATAAATAAAGGGTTCATATCCTCATTTGATCATCCACAAATTATGCAAAGTTATTATGCTAAAATATTTAGCCATTTCCATCCATAAATCTTGAGTTCTTAGCTAGGTTTTTGCAAATTTTTGGTTTGGAGCTCTCATCCTTCATCAACAAAGTGGATCAATCATCATCAACATATCAAGCTTGCATCTTAGGAATTGGGAAAGGGCCAATTTTCACATAAAATTGGCACCAATTCCCCCATGGGATCATGTGTTTGCTTTTCTAATTAGGATTGAATCTATATTTTCTTGTTTTATTGTGTTCTTCCTTGTTTTCTTTCCTAATTTGAAGTTTGTAAATGGATTTCATGGGGAATCCTTGTTCATGCTTGCAATTGATTAACTAATGTGTTTATTTGTTGTGTTTTGCAAGTATTTGGAGGTAATGATTCTATGCAAGTGGGATAGCATCACCCTTAAAAATGAAAATCCAAAATAAAAGAAAGATTCTCCTCTTTTCTTTCAAAAAGAATAGAAAAACCCAAATGAAATGAGGCCATGATTTTTCAAAGAGCCCATTCTATTTTGCATAATGGGGAATATAGTACAGAAGTAATATTCAAGTGCTTTAGTTTTGCAGAAACAATACCCATAAAATAGAGAAAATTTTCCTAGCCTTTCATGAAATAATTGAATGAAAGTTATTAATTCTTCTTTTTACACAAAAAACACAAAGCAACATTGGGCTCCATTTTTTTTCCTAGCCACAAAGGGCCGAAGCAAGAGAAAAGAAATCCATGCATTTTTGAAAATATAAAGAGAGGTCGCAACCATGAGTATCTAGAGCTTCAGAAATAAAGAAGCATGAAAAACAATATATTCACTGTTTTTGCACTCAATAAGCTCCAGTCGAGCATGAGTTTACAGAGGAAAAAGAAACAATGTGAGGTTTGATAAATGGAAGTCTTACCCCATATTTTTCTGCTGATTTTTCACATAGAAATACTTTCCCAAGTTCGAACTAATACCAGCAATGTCAGCCTCAAAAAAAGAGAACATCGATAGGAGTTATGAACACAAGAAAATTGCATCAAAACATTGAGAAGGCCATAGCCAAGAAGCTAAAAACTTGCTTCTAAAATGAAGTTTGATGCTAGAGAAAAGCTTACCTTGCTTTTGCTCACAAAAAACCATCAAAGAATCTCTCAAAAACAGCAAGAATAGTGGAAGAATCTAGCTTGAAACCATTCCATGGCGGCTACTTGAGCAAAGCAAGTCTTCTCCAAAGGGCCAAGGTGAAAATGATGAGGAAAATTAGGAGTTCGAATGAGTTTTTTTGTTAGGGTTTCCACCTTATGCCCTAATTCACTTTGTGATTTTAATCACATTGTTTTAAATGTTCATCCTTTGCAATGCCTTATGGTATTTTGATTTTTTTCCTTTTCATAAATGCCAAACTTAAGCTTTTTCACTTTGAATTATTACCTTGGAGAAAATCCAGTCGATGAATTTGAGCTTTGAGATTCTTCCTAAGTCTTGAATGCCCTAGGGTTCCTCTTTTGACCATTAATGAAACATAATATGACAAGTGCCTAAAATCCTTTTATGATTTTTTATAGAACAATCAAATATATTAAGAGCCTTAGTATTTCATTTTGATTTTTCCAAGGTGTCAAAATTATATCTTTATTGCAAAATTTAGGATAACTGGAGTCGAGTTGTAAAAAATCAAGACTAAGGTGGAGCTTTCTATTCTGAAACTACAAAATTGTAAAACATTGATTAAGCAATGTTCCTATAAATTTCTTAACTAATTGTTATTTAAATGTAGTTTGTTGATGTACTCAAGTCCTCATTGAAAACTTCTATTTCTGAGTTGAGTTTCTTGGGTGTATTTGAAAAGGGACCAGCAAACTGAACTTTCTAATTTCAGTTTTGAGTAGTTTGGAGCTGATTTTGTGGATTTTTTAGATCAACATCTTGGAGATAGAAAGTTGCCACTTTCTCATGCAGTTTGGAGTAGTTTTGGATGCTATTTCTTAGGCTTTTTTGAGGATCTCAAAAATGGATTAGAGTTGCTAATTCAGAGGTATGGTTAGGTTAATTTTTTCTATTTTCACTATTATGACACTTGGAGGATATAAGTTTCGAGAAAACTTTGATTTTCTCAGTTCAAATTGATGGTTTCTTGCTCTCCTATTCACTCAGAGAGTCTTATAAACTTCATTGTACTCATATTTTGGAGCTTGACACTCCTTCATTCCAATAAAGCAGCAAGGTTTCCCTTTCTCATTTTCTTGTCTCAAATTTACAGTCACGATTTGATATTAACTATCATTCAAATGTAGAATCCTCTTCATGTCTTGTCATTGTATGTTTGTTTGCAAGGGTTTCATGTAATTCAGGTTGCATTTTTTGTTATTTTTGGTGAACCTCTATGCAAATCACTGTTGGATTATGTGTTTCTAGGGTGGGATTGTGAGAATCAAAAGTGTTAAGGAGATTTTTGTGAGTTGAAAGTTGTCAAGATATTTATATTGTTGGTGAATCATCTTAGGTTGTAGGATCTTTGTTTTTAGTTTTTCCTTTTAACCCTTTCCTCGGAAGTCTTCTAGATTAGGTGGTTTACTAGGGGAACTAGCCCATTCTAGAGATTCACTCTCACCTACAAATTTACCCACAAATCTTAGAGTGTTTCCATGTTGCATCAAGATAGGCAAGTCTAACTTGGCTAAGGGTGAAATCCTGATTGCCAACAGGCACCTTTTTGGTGGACCCCGCAATCAAAGCTTGAAGCAAGGACCGTACCACATGTCACCTATGGAAGGATCATGGTTGCAAGGGAAGGATAAATGAATGAGAGGCCCCACCTCTATGCCACGTGTCCTAACCAACTCTTTGGGCGGTTTGACATGTGTCTTCAAGATATTTTTGCTGCTTTCACTTTTAGACCACATCCAGCATTTGCAGAAGGGTGAATTTTATTCAAGGAAATTGAATGTGACATTTCAGAATCTTTCTATTGTGTCTATTTTAGGAGAATCATTGTGACGGGTGACACAGCCTGTGCTTGGGGAATCTTTTCTATTACTTGGCTTTTAGGTAGTGGAAGCATCTATATATACTACTCGATCTCTCCGAAAAAGAGTTTGAAAATACACGAGAAAAGCACTAAAAGACTCTAGGCCTTTGTATTTTTTTCTAATTATTGTATTAAGACTTATAGACTGTGCCAATCTATTCAACCTCTCTATTTCTTAGTTAATTGATAAGACATTATACTATGCTAGTTTTCTGTAATGAGTAGTTTATCTGCAAAATTTCTATAATTTCAATATAAATTTTTTGTTCAGATCATGTCTTAAACTCTTCATGTTCAGTAAATGCATATTAAAATTATATTATGTTATTTTATTGACTTCTTAGGATTTTCATCTATGCTTTATGTTATTTTCGGGCATGTAGATTGCTAAACGGCCCCTCAAATCTCATCCAAAAGGAATATTTCTTGTGTCTATTTACTTAAATCTTGGTGCATCACCTTAGATTAAATTTTCTTTTAATATATCTACTTCCTTTTCCATTTTCACCCCCCAATACATGGAAGAGTTGACTTATTTAAAATTGGGAGGTTACTCAGTTTAGCACAATTGGTCCCCCCATTAACTGAGTTTCCCATAAGGTTGTGTGCCTAGTAATTTTAGGCATCAACATTGTGTTTGTGTGATGGTTTTCATTTTTTGCACTTGTACTTAATGTTTATTCATTTAAGTAGTATAAAGGATTAGTTCCAGTGAATTACTTAAAGATTTTGTGACAACTGATTCATCCCCCCTCTCATTTTTCCTATCCAATAATTGGTATCAGAGCTTGGTTCCCTGGAGTAGAGTTTAGCCGCTTAAGGAAGCTTCAGGATGGCTGGAAAAGTTACTTATGATTGTCTAATTTTTTATGGAACTAATTATACTATCTAGAAAATATTGATGGAAGAATATCTGAAGTATTATGGATATGATGTGGAGAAATTTTACAAGAATCCTTACACTCCTCTTGCTAATGGTCCAAGTACAGCTAATGAGATCAAGGTACATGAAGTGAACAATAAAGTGAAGTATATTTTGAAGAATAGTCTTGTACATTTTGAGTTGATTAAGGTTCAGAATCTGAAGACTGCTAAGGAAGTCTATGATGCTTTGGAAAGGGTGCATGGAGGTGATGAAAGAGTCAAAGAGGAAAAATTGCAGAATTTGGAAACACGGTTTGAGCTCCTACATATGTCTAAAGATGAGAATGTTAAAGCCTATGTACAGAGATTGGATGAGATAGTAGTTGGAATGTGAGGACTTGGTGCTACTGTAGATGAAACCAGGATTGTAAAGAAGATTCTTAGAACTCTCGCTAATGCTTATAGGAAAAATGTGTGTGCTATTGAACAAAGTATAGATTATAAGTCCTACACTAAAGATCTATTGTTGGGATCTTTGACATCTTATGAGATGAGAAAGTTGAATCTAAGGAATGTATGCAAATCAGAGACTTCCTTTAAGCATACAAAAGCTAAAGATCTGGATGAAGAAAATATTGATGAGATAGAAACTAACTTTGTGAGAAGGATGAAGAAAGGCTCTGGAAATTATGAAGGTAAGATACCCTTAAAATTCCTTAGTTGTGGAAAAATAAGTCATTATGCAACAAAATGTCTAGAAAGGGCTAAGAAGAATAAACAAAGATATGAGAAGGAAATGAAAGGAATGAAGATCAATAAAGCATATTATGTGAATGATTATATCTTATGAGAATTCTAATTATGAATACCCTAATGAAAATGGATGCTTGTTCTTGGCTATAAAGGATGAACCTACTTCTGCTAATTCTAAAACATAGGTGAAGGAATGCCCTCCAGAGAAGGAGAAAATTGAATGTACTATAATCTCTTCCCTACATGCTAAATAGGAAAGGAACTATTGGGTTTTTTATAGTGGTTGTTCACATCACATGACTGGTAATAAGAGTAAGTTTGTTAAACTTGAAAAATATGATGGAGGCTTGGTTATGTTTGGAGATGATATTGGTGCTGGAATTTGTGGGATAGGTTCACTAAGTTTTGATGGCAAGCATAATACTAATGATTTATACTATGTTAAGGGTTTAAGGAATAATCTTTTGAGTGTTGGATATATTTTTAGTAAAGGATATAATCTTGTGTTTGAGAATGAAATATGTGAGATCTAGAAAGAATCAAGAACAATGATAGATGTAGGAAAGAAATTTGAATAAAATATCTATCAACATAAAGGTTCCAATGGACGATGTTATATGACTCATATTAATGATAGTTGGTTATAGCATCGGAGAATGTGCCACATAAATTTTGATAATTTGGAAAGGATTAGTGCAGTTCAAGTTGTGAGAGATTTACTAAGGATTACAAAGCCTGCCAATGCTATTTGCAAGAATTGTCAGTTTGGAAAGAAAGCTAGAAGCCATTATAGATCAAAGGAAAAATCTACAACTAGAGTAGTAGATTTAATTCTTGTAGATCTCTGTGGTCCAACAAGAGTGATAATTCTACAAGGTGAAAGGTACTTTATGCTTTTTATTGATGATTATTCTAGATATACATGGATTACATTTCTTAGAGAGAAATCAAATGCATTAGATAGATTCAAGACATTTAAAGTTATGGTTGAAAATGAAGTGAATTTGAGGATAAAATTCTTAAGTCTTGATAGAGGTGGAGAATTCACCTCCCATGAGTTTAATGGGTATGTGCAGGATCATCATGGAAAAAATAGGCCCTTAAGTGGCAAAAAATTCAGAAAAATTAGAGTTAGGCAACTTGACGTAAAAATTTGAATAAGTTATCTATATTATTTCAAAAATATGTAAGAATAGAATCTCTAAAAAATTGAATGAAGTTTCTAAACTACTAGGTTTGTTTAAAAAGAAAAAAAAATCTATTTGGTGAAAATTTGAAATTTCAATGCAGTAGTACTTAAATTTCGAGGAAAAAAGAAGTAGGTGTATGTCTGACCACCCTAACCACAATAAAATGATAATATTTTTTTATAAGATTTTAGATATAAGTAGAGGACTCATGTCCCGATGTGATGCATATTTTTTGGAATTTTTTTCCAAGTAAATAATTAATTATAATTTTTTATTATAACTTTTAGAAAATATAAAAACTTGTATGTCTCACCACCTTAACTTAGTCAAAACTTCATGAAATTCAATTTTTCTTTTTTTAATCCTATAGTATGCAAATCATAGAATGTGATACCATTTGAAAGCTATAGATGTTTTTCAATCAGCTATCAATCAACACTTTAGTCATAATTTGAATAGAAAATAAATAATAATTACTTATTAAATTCAAATTAAAGCATAATTTATATTTTTGGAAAGTTGAGAATCTCCTTTAAAAACCCTTTTCGTTTCATCAATTTTTAGTAAAAAAAAATCGACAACCACATACCTATCATATTGCCACTTTTTGGCCCAGCATGATCCTGCACATACCCTAAATATGTTTTGTGAAGTGCATGAAATAAAAAGATAGTTATCTGCTCTGAGAACTCCTCAGTAGAATGGAGTTGTTGAAAGAAAGAATAGAATAGTTCAAGATGTTGCTAGATCAATGATTACTAAGGCTGGTTTATCAAAAGTCTACTGGAGAGAAGCTATTCATACTACTATTTATGTATTCAATCAAGTTCAAGCTAGAGAAAACAATAAAAAGACCCCCTATGAGCTATGGTTTGGAAGAATTCCTACTGTTAAGTATTTCAAAGGGTTTGGAAGAAAAAATTATATCAGAAGAGATGAAGAAACTTTAGGAAAGTTTGATACAAGAAGTGATGAAGGCATTTTTCTTGGATATTCTACTAAAAGCAAAGCCTACATATGCTTCAATAAAAGACTGAGAAATATTGTAGAAAGTGCAAATATCAAGGTTGTTGAAACAATGAAGAATTCAATTGATATTGATGGATATGTATTAGATGAACCTGATTGTGTAAGAATTGAAGAAATTTTGGAAGAACACGATGAGAAAGAAAAGAATAATGAAGGAAATGAAAGAGAATAAGAAGCTCTAGTGGTGTCCCCTAAGACACCTAGATGTGTGCAGAAGAATCATTCAGAAAGTTAGATCATTGGAGATAAGACAAAAGGTGTATTGACAAGAAATAGAGCTACTATTGAATTAAATTTGTGTTTATTTTTTGAGATTGAACCCAAGACTGTAAGTGAAGCATGTAATGATGAACATTATATGGAAGCTAAGAAAGAAGAACTTATGCAGATTGAGAAGAATCAAACTTGGGAATTGGTCCCAAGACCAGAAGATAAAAACATTATTGGATCAAAGTTGGTATTCAGAAATAAGTTGAATAAGAATGGAGAATTGGTTAGAAAAAAAGCAAGGCTTATATGTAAACTACTCACAAGTAGAAGGAATAGATTTTTAGGAGACTTTTCCTCTGGTGGTAAGAATGGAAGCTATAAGGATGTTCTTAGCATTTACTACCTCATAAATATTTCAAGGTCTATTAGATGGATGAAAACTTTGCATTTTTGAATGGTGAGCTAGAAGAAGAGGTCTACATGGAACAACCAGGAGGATTTCAGTTGTTAGATCAACCAAATATGGTGTGTAGATTGAAAAAAACTTTATATGGATTGAAGCAATCTCCTAGAGCTTGGTATGCAAGGTTAGACAGATATTTGATTCATCAAGGTTTCAACAAAGGTATGGAAAATAGTAATCTATATTTTAAAATTGAAAATGATAAAATCTTGATTGTAGTTATATATGTTGACGACATTATTTTTGGAGGAAATGAAACTATGTGTAAGTTGTTTGTGAAAGAAATACAGAAAGAATTTGAAATGTCTATGTTTGGAGAGATGAATTTCTTTCTTGGGATGCGCATTAATCAAACAGAGAAAGGAATTTTTATTTCATAGTCTAAGTATGTAAAAGAGATGTTGAAGAAGTTTAGGATGGATGGTTCCAAACTGGTATTCATTCCTATGGTGAATAGTTAAAAATTGGGAAAAGATAATGATTCACCTAAGGTTGATCATAGCAAGTATAGATCTATGATTGGTGGACTATTATATTTGACTGGTACTAGACCAGATATCATGCATGCAGTCTATCTTGTGGGTATATTTCAAGAAGATCCTAAAGAAACACATGTTGCTACTATTAAAAGAATATTCAGATAGTTAAATGGCACTTTGTATTATGGGTTGTGGTATCCTAGAGATATTGACTTTACATTAAGTGCTATGGATGAAACAGATATTGAAAGATATCACAGTGGTGAATGATGACCCTATTTCCATCTTTTGTGATAATACAAGTGCAATTAACATTTCAAAGAATCCAGTGATGCACTCAAGGACTAGCATATATCTATCAGGTGTCATTTCTTGAGAGAGAAGGTAATGGAGAATGAAGTAAAACTTGAGTATATCTCTATGAAGGTTTAGATTGTTGATATAATTACAAAGACTCTTCCTAACGATACTTTTGAGTATCTCCAAGACAGGTTAGGGGTCATTGACCCTCATTTCTTCAACTAGATCATATGGAGATGCATCATTCTGGTGGATCTATGGATCTATCTTTCTTTTGGACTGAAGTTTTGGTGGTTACCTCTCAAGGGGAGGAGGTACTGTCATGTGTTATCATTGTATGAGTATTTTTTTTTCTATGTCAAAGGAGAAATCAATGTAAAATATCTTTTACCTTCACATTGATGTCAAAGGGGGAGAAGAAGAATGTGAAAAAGAAAAGAGGAAGAATGAGAAAAATGTTATCTACTAAAGGGGAGAAACAGAAAGAAAAATCTTGAGAAGTGTATTGAGAGCTAGTATGTTGTCTTTGATGGTTTTTCACATCATGTGTTGCCATCAATGACAAAGACAGAGATTATTTCAAGAATGGAAAAGAATGAAGGTGTTGTCAATGATGTCAACTGGTTGTTGTTGTTGTTGTCATTGATGCCATGGTTGCAGGTTATTGGTTGTATATGTTGTGGATATTGAGAAAATTGTATTGAAGAAAGTTTGCAAGTGTTTTGTGGTTGCTCTAGGTTTTACTCTGGGATTTTCTCCTATGGTTCTGTAGTTCAAATATGTTCTTCATGGTTGTTGGAAGCTGTTATATCCATATTTTTGGCTCCTGATTCATTGTGCAGTGTGAGTTATGTTCACTAGTTGTGAACTACAATTTTTTGTGTTCTAGTTGAGGTTCGAGAGAAAGGTTGTTTTTCCAGATTTCTCTTTGTTGAATTCTTATGACTTGTGGTTCTAGAGTTGAGTTTTTATGATTGTATTGAAGATAATTTTGGTATTTGGAAGGTTTGTGCTTAATTTTTCTATGTGTTTTACATTGGTTTGTCCAACCTTGTGTTGAACACTATCTTCAGAATTGATGTAGCATGTTGGATTTGTTTGTGTCCTCACCAAGAATGTGTTTGGGCTTCCCTCATTCTAATTCCACCCTAGGATGTTTTTAAGTTGACCTAATTTAAATTTAATATTGGATGGCTGACTTTATATATGTTTCAAAGTTGAAGATGATATAAATATAGGATGAGATAGTGGTGAATTGTGTAGAAAGAGAGATAAGTGGGAAGAAATAGAATAGATAGATGTGAGATTGATTTGAATCAGTGAGTGTGTGTGATGAAAATGTGACAAATTAGTGTGAAGCTTTAATGTTGAGTTTTTGGATGCAGTGAGAAAAAGGTGTACTCTATCATTCATGCATGTTTGCAAGTGGTTGAGAAAATTGTGGTGGATTTCTTTGTTGCATTGAGATTTTCTCCTCTCTATAACATATCTCTTCTATCTATTTTATATCTCTATGGAAGTGATCCCTCTAGGTTGTTAGCCTTGTTGGAAAGTGAGTCATATTCTAGATAGTGAGTCCTTTTTTTGGTAGTGAGCCTTGTATCTCAGGCAGTGAGCCTTTTGTAATCGGTTTTGATATTCTCTATAGTGTGATTTAATCCTCACCTTGGTTTTTTCCCTTATTGGGTTTTCTATGTAAATCTAGTGTTGTGTTTTTGTGATGGTTTTTAGTTTTTTCACTTTTACTTAATGTTTATTCATTTAAGTAGTATTAAGGATTAGTTCTGGGGAATGATTTAAAGGTTTTGTGACAACTGATTCAACCCCCTCTTAATTTTCCTATCCAATAAAATGGATTTTTGTGGTATCCTTGGATATCCTAATCAAATATCTAATGAAGTAAGGTCATATTTAGCAAGATTTTTGGAAATAGTATTGTGACTAGTAAGGAACATCTCAAAATGTTCTTGAATCTAATGGATGATTTTAAAGTAGATGATGAGGATGTGGTAATGAAGCTTTTATGTAATCTTTGACTAGTGAAGCCAAAGATTGGTATAGAACTCTACCAAATTCAAGGATGGGATCTTGGGATGAATTCAAGAGAGTATTTAGAGACTAGTATGGGAAGAAGTTAACCTAAGGTTTGTCATAAATTAATTTACTAATATTAGAAAAAGTTTCAATGAATCAGTTTCAAAGTTCAATATTAGATTCACTAGGGTTTTCAATAAAATTCCACCATAAATGAGACCTAATGAATGTATGTGCTTGGTTTTACATTATAATGTATATGAGCCAAAGATGTGATATTAATTAAGGGATAAGAATCCTCAAACACTCATGGATTCTTTCAATATTGTTACTCATATTGAGAACAATAGAAAAGCCTCGAGAAAAATGAAAAAAAAAGATGATGTTAAGATACTTCAAAACCCTAAGGGACATAGAATAAACCATCCACTTCTTTAGAAAATTTTCACAAGTTAATGAGTGTCATTAAAGATCTTAGCTATAAAGTAGCTAAGAATGAGAAAGTATTACCACATGACATATAGAATTACCAAAAGAGGGATAGAATTCCAAGATTATTCAATCAACCCTACAATACCACTTGGTAAAATGGTAAGCCAATACAACAAAATAAAAGAGGTGCACCAAATAGGGAAACTCCAAAACCTCTTAAAAGGTCGGGTTTAAAAATAATGGAAGATATTTTGTGGTGTCTAGTATGTCAATTAACTCACTCACCTTCATAGTGTATGGTATCACAGTCACTTGATGACCCTATAATACCATGTGATGACTACATTTATGATCATTATGTAAAAATTCAATATATTAATATCTTCTCGACCAAGTTACATTTTGAAAATAAGGTTTATTACTCTTCAGGGGAAGAGGGGGTAGAACTTGATACTGATGATTTAAGAGATATGAAGAATAGTTATCACCAATAGGTTTTCCTTGATGATGAAATTGAAGAACATAACCACTGTGTGTATGGTTTTGAGTCATTAGGATCTGATATTAGATTAAGGAGACCATCAAATGATGAAATTAGATCTTTGACTAATTATACTATTGCTCAAGTAAAGAGTAGCTATAATTTGAGAAATAAAGGCAATAATGATGGTCAAGGTAAGGGTAGTAGCCTTTTCATTAAAGAATATGGAAATCAACAAGAGAATCAAGAACATGCAAAGAAAAATGGAACCACAATGTGGAAAAGAAAAAAATATAGAGGATATATGTAAGGTCCTCATTTGATAGTGGACAAGTTGTGTCTCCATTTATCAAAGGTAAGTATCAAAAGAAGAAGATGGAAGAAGAAAAGGCTAATATTAAGATTTTTGAGAAAGAAAGCATTCAAAACAAAGAAGAAAAGGTTAGTACTCATGTTTTATCCAGCAAATTGGCACCCAATATGCCTCGTTATGCTCCTAATGATATTTCACAAATTTTATCATAAATTAAGATTTATGTTCCATTGTTGGAGATGATGAGAATAGATTAATACAAAGTAAGGCATTGTATTCAATTACTGGTACTTCGAAAACACCTTTTGAAGTAGAAAGGGTCAATTTTCAATTGGAAAAGGAACAAAAACAAAAATATATATGGGGATAGATGATTTATGTACCAAAGTGTGTGAGGTATACTTAGGCACAATTGTTCCTAAATTTCCATCTCAAGTTCATCTGTTCTATGTTTCCTTTTCAATAAGTGATAAATCTATAAGAAATTGCATGGTTGATTTTGGAGCCTCCACAAATGTTATTCCTTTGAACATAATGAATCAATTAGACTACAAGTTAGTAAAGCATATGGAAGATTCTTTGCAATGGACTCAAGAGAGGTCCAAGTAATTGAAATTATAAAGGACCTTGAGTTCATACTTTTTGCATATCTAGAAAAGAACTTCAATATGAATGTCACAGTTGTTGACATTCCATCTCAATATGGAATGTTGTTATCAATAAAATGGTTGAAATACTAGGTGGAAGTATGTAGCTATACTTTTCATATGACATGATTCCTATGAATGGGAAACATGTAAATTTAAATAGAGAAAGAATATCTCCTAGCTTATTTGAAGATATTAAATGTGATGAAGAGATCTACTTTTTTTATATTGATCTGGACAAATTTAGAGTTCATACTCCACAAATGAAAATTAAAAAAAAAACCCATTGTTTGAAGAAACTAGGGAGATTATACAAGAAGACAACTTATGGTTGATGCTTTTTTATGGTACTTTCTAAAAAGGAGCAGGAGTTGGGGTGATTTTTATATCACCAAAATTTTTTCTTTTAAATACTAATTTTTATTAAAGTTTGAATGCACAAACATTGTAGAAAAATATGAAGAACTTTTGCTAGGGCTTAATATTGTAGTCAAACATGGAATTAAGGAACTAAGGGTTTCAGAAGATTCATAATTAGTTGTGTCCCAAATAAGAGAAAAATATCTTTCAAAGAATAGGAGATTAAAATAGTATAAGGTTGTAGTATGGGATTCTCTAGAAATGTTTCATGCATTCTCTATAGAATGGATTAAAAGATCAAAGAATGATATGGCTGATTTCTTGGCCAACATTGCAATATGGCCTAATGATGTAACTTTTTTTTGGTATATCCACCATTGAAATTTTAAATAGGTCATCAATACCTAATAATGTTTGTAACTGGAAAGTCTTTAATGATGATCAAAATTTGTTAAAGTTTTTACATTGTATTGAAGAATACTACAACCAAGAGAAAAAATTCAAAATCTTGTGGAAATTATGGATGGAAAGGAGAAAGTGTTTAGGAATGAGGTTATTCAATTAAGACTAACAAGATCCCAAAGGGATTGGTTTCCTTAGAAAGAGATTTTGATAATTCAAATAGATATGTGGTTAATTCAAGCCATGTCCATGAAGTTTATATGTTATATGTTTCCTTTTTAATAAGTGATAAATTTGTAAGAAATTGCATGGTTGATTTTGAAGCCTCTAAAAATGCTATTCCTTCAAACATCATGAATCAGTTAGGACTGCAAGTTAGTAAAGAATATGGAAAATTCTTTATAATGGGCTCAAGAGAGGTCCTAGTAAAGTTGGAATTATAACATACTTGTTGCATATCCAAAAAAGGATTCAAGATGAATGTCACTATTGTTGACATTCTAGCTCAATATGAAATGTTGTTATCAAGAAAATGGGCTGCAATAGTAGGTGGAAGTATGCAGCTATATTTTTCATATGTCACGATTCCTATGAATGGAAAACATGTAAATTTAAATAGAGAAACAATATCTCCTAGCTTATTTGAAGATGTTGAATGTGATGAAGAGTTCTACTTTGTTGATATTGATATGGATAAATTTAGAGTTGATAAATGACATGCCCTAAAAAATTTCCAACTTAAAAACCACATACCCAACATAAAAATCAATAACTCATAGGATCATATTCCAATGTCCCATTTCACACAAAAACACAAAGTGGATAAGAGACACCCCAATAATTCCATCAGTAATTAGAACTCTTGCACACTCACTAAAATGTGTTAGTATGATATACATACATACATACATACATACATACATACATACATACATACATATATATATATATCCAAAAAAAATGTATCACATTTACATAAATAAATGTATCACAAATCAATTAATCAAAGTTGTAATGCCTAAAATTTTCACTAGAAAACCCAATTAATTTATTTTTTTATATACATTAAACTAAGCTAATTAACCACTCTAAGTGCTAGAGACATAACATAAACTTGATCATGATTAAGTGTAAAAATTATCCATGTAATATATTAATGATAAAGCACTCATGATAAAGTCATTCTTACTTAATCTCAATTAAATTGAAATCACTATATTATTATTCTTTTATAATAACCCAATAACCAAGTTTAATCTGAGACTTAAGAGTGATCATTATTATTAAATCAATAAGCCAAAGATTAAAATCGCACTATGTTGAATCTTCAATATTAGTGGTCCAATATTTTTGTTGACCATTATTTCTTAATAAAATTATTATTAATGGACCCACAATTGAATCTTAACGATAAGAGTATTACTCTCTTTACTGATAATAGTGTTACCTCCTTTATTGACAATACCAACAATTATTCCTTGAAGATAATGGCATTATTGTTTCATCAATCCTTTATATATTTATGCATTAAATTATTCCTCAAATAATAACCAAAATTGGATTTAGATTATATTGATATTTCAAACGTTGATATATGAGAACATATCAATGTTTACTCTCCACCTACTACTAAACCACATTATTATTAATAAATATTTCTAAGGATATTAATATTGTGACATAGTTCGAACTAAATTTAGATGTTAGAACTATTACTTTTGTTTAACCATTATTATTGTTATTGTCATTTTAATCTGTATCAGAACCTCATCCACATATAATATTAATATCTATAGCGTGTTCACTAATATGGCTTGCCATTATTTATTTTACTAAGAATAATTATAGTAAATATTGTCTAATATTTATTTTACTATATTTTTACTAACATTTAGTCGTATTCATGTTTCTACTATTATTATGAATAATTTTGATAAAGCTTTTGATTTTCATCCATCATGATCAGTTTGCTAAATTACAATGCATCTAGATTGATAAAATAAATTTAAAATAAACTCTTTCTCATTTAATGATTAAACTATAGATGGTAATATAGAATACAAAGAAAATTCAACAATTCTTTTAAAGTTGATACTTAAAAAGGACCCTAACTTCACAACCCTCAACAAAGTCTAAACCACTAACTAGATTTGGATAATCAATGTTAATGTGATATAGTTTATTAATGAGTAGAGCATTCAATCTCATCCCTTGGATGGGATTGAATGCCAACCGTTGAATTTTAGGGCAAAAGAAGAAACCCTATCACAAAAAGACACAAAAGAGAGAACTTCTTTCCTACCCCTTTTTCTTACTTTTGATTTAGTTTGATTGTGAAGTTGCATACAGACAGAGGAGTGTCTTTGCCATAAGGGATGACAACATTTTTTTTATGTTTTTTCTTCAAACCCCGAATATCCCAGTGAAGACTTATCTATGGAAGCACAAATAGGAAAAATCTTCTTCTTCTTTTTTTTTCTTATTTTTAAAAATATAGTGTATATTTCTTTTGCATTGTAGGGTTTTATGGTTATTTATTTTTCAGATCAATCTGATGCATTTCTTCTTTTTCTATCTGCAGGCTACAGATCTTGTGTAAAGATTCAATCTACTGCCTCATTCGTGAAACACAATATAATACTGTCTCTTTTTTTTAAGACTAAGACCTCTTTGTATAAATCATTTTCCTTATACTTACTATCCCTGTTCTCTTATCTATTTTTTTTGTACTTTTTTTTTTTTTTTCTTTCGTTCTTTCAACTTCATGGAACCCTCAAAAAAATTTGATTCCAAAATGCTAATGGCATCTGTATTATAGAATGAATGCAAAACAGGGGTTTTATTTATTTATTTTGCATTTAAATGAAACTCATTAGTATTGACAGAGGTTAGATCCCTGTTGCCCATCTGTAGCAATGGCAATGGGGAAACCACGACAGGGCCAGCCTTGTCTGTGCGCCCATTAATACTGTCATTATCATTCTTCTCTACTGCACCTGCAACCTCAATATTATATATATATTTTCAGTTTTATTTCAATCTTTATATATATATATTTGTATGTATTTTTAATATAAATAATATGTATACATTTTATATGTATTTTTAATAATATGAGACTCATTTAGAGTATGTAATATAAATGTTTCTTTTTCTTTTTCTTCATACTATGTATAATATAATTAATATAACTAACAGAATATTAGAATCATATATTTTGATAAATAAATAAATCAATCAATATATATATATATATATATATATGATTGTTAGATTTAGGGAGTAATTTTGGAATGTTTCTTTTTCCTATTTTTCTTTTTTATAAAGAAAGACTTAGCAATATGAGTTGCTTTTTCCTTGTCTAGCTGGTTAATATATATTTAGAAGCTTGCATTATATTTCCCTAAAGATATGGAGAAAGTAATCTATTATAACTTTAGAAAGAAATCTCAATGATTGATTTTTATTTTATTGTTTTCTTTTTAATCTTATAAATCAACACCATATTCTTTCCTTAATAATCCTACTTTGCTTTTCTTTTTCTTTTCTTTTTTTAATCATGAGGACTCTTTTGATAATAAAAGGAGTTAATCTAATATTTCCATACAAAACTTACAAGAAAATCCACTTTAGTCAACATAATCCTTATACTTTTTCCATTTAAAATCACAATACAACTTATTTTGTTTTTTTTTTTTATAAAAAAAATCTAGCCACACTTCACATTCCCATCTAAACCAACTTCTCTTCTTTATTTATTTATTATTATTATTATTTTTTAATGCACATATTATATGTCTATTCAACTACAAAATACAATACAATTATTTTTATATGATATTTCTCCCAAATATCAAATAGAGTCTCTTTATTCCATCCTTTCTTTTAATGCAAGCTCAAGGAGCATTTTCTATTCTTTATTACAACAAGATGCAAATTCAATTTAAACTCTCCATATTACAATAATATACAATTTATTAAATCTTCTCATTACAACACATAAAAATGGAATGAATAACAAGCAAATAAACAAAGACTTATTTTTATCACTCTTTCATTTCACAACGAAATACTTGCCTTCCACATTACAATCCTTATTTAGGAATTACAATGCATGACACACAATTAGATAAGACTTTCTCTATCCCATACTTATATATATATATATATTTTATACTTCATAACAAAATGTAAAATGCATTTTTTTACAATGCTACATTAGTATCTATGTCATAAATGATTTACGCGCCAATGAGGGAAAACTTGCTCTTTTCATTTAACAATATAGTATCTCTTGATATCACAACCAATACTTAGGAACGTAATGAGTAACACATAGAATAAGGCTTGCTCTCCACCCTACCATAATGGCATCATGAAGCCTCTTGGGCTCTAGCCATACCCTCGAGCAAGAAACAAACAACTACCATTGATCTAGGTAGGAAAAGTGTGAGAATAGCTTAACTACAAATTTACTATTTATCCACCCACCAAACAAATTTTAAATTCACCCATACATAAACTTGAACTTCCCACTTGATTTGAAAGCCACAACAAAATAGCACAACACAATGTTCCTACTCAAACAAGCTGATAGAAATGAGGAGAAATCACGTATCTTTATTTTTCCCCTTGAACACCTCCTTAACCTGTGAGAGCTCCTTGCTCCTCTTCCATTTTTCTTCCTTTCCCTTCTCCCAAACTTTTCCATTTCCAAAAAGAATTCTCCAAGAGGAGAAGTGGGTAACATCCATTTCTTTTTTTCAATCCAAGTATATAGGAATTCATCTTGAATTCACTTGAATGAGAGAGAGACACTTGTCACTCTCTCATTTAATCTTTCAACACACATCCCCACAAGTTCTCACACATGTGTGAGACTTTTGGGGAGATGGGGGATGTACTATGACACTCTACCCAACATCCCTTACAAGGTGGCTTCACACATGTGAAAGCCTTGATGCTCTTCCCAAGTTCATTAATGAACTTTGGGGAGTGGTAGGAGAGTGACAAGTCACTTCTCCCAACTCCCAAGAACTCAAATTCGTCACACTTTTTCAAGTGGACTTTTGAAGGGTCATATCATGTCCTAAGGACAAAGTCACATGTCCAAAAGATCCCCCTTCCATAGGTATAGGCCTTAGGGGTCTATTTCTGCACTAATATCAAAGAAATTGACCAAACAACACCCTAAAAGACAACTTTAAAGGCCAATTCGAAATCCAAGACCTAACTAAGGATTTGAAAACCCTAATAGATCTTACACTCTTAACCACATGACTATAATCAATAAGGATCCAAAAAAAAATACCTACACTAAACCACCAATCATTAAAACCCTCCACTCAATCACAACTTAGACAAAACCCTAATTACCTCCTAGGTCATAGGGTCAAAAATCAAAACTTCAAAAGATAAATATTTACTTGGGTCTAGATTGTTCCCCATTTTTACCCTTGACATTACCCTCACATGTATTTTTTTCAAATACATGTTGGGTTAGAAATATAATAAATACCTGTTCAAAATATCAATAAGATCAAATTCAATGGTTAGTAAATCCTAATGCACATGTATATTCATTTCCTTTCCCTATAAAAGATGGAAACTTTGAGCATGCATGAAATATTAATGAAAACCTAACCTTTGTTAAATACTTTATTTACACTACTGAATTTACTCTTGGACACTCTCCTTCCTCTAATAAAATTGATCATCCAACTTGATATCTAATTTATATATTTTTTCCTCAAATTATCCTACCTTAGGTATACTCCTCATTGGTTAGAGTCATCATTTGAATTTACCTTGATGATTCTTGGCTAGTGATCCTTCTGGAAACTTCTCCCTGATCTTCCAAAGTCCTTCTTTGTTCCTACCCATTATCATTTTCCAAGTAACATGAAACTTATTAGTGAGATTCAAACTAATATTAGATACACAAAATTTCTTAGCTCATATCAATCTAAGTGTATTCTTCATATGATACTTGTTCAAGAATCTAAATATTATCCGCTCACATTCATTCTTAACAATTTTCCCATTTTCATTTACTAAACAAAATTTATCACAATAATCATTTAAACTAAATCAAAATATTAAACATGGAATTGGGTTAAATCATCTATTTATTCACCAAACAAAAATAATTGAACTTATCAAGGCATTACATAATTTATAAACAAGGTTGGGCCTCACAAAAGTGACATAAAAAAATTATCATATCACAATGTGTTAATCACCATAACCATATCAAAGTGCATTATAATATATAACATCAATAATGTATCAATACCATCCATGGGAATACAACTTTTATCATCATCAAAAATATTGTGTACAACAAAATATGTCGGGTACACCATAAAGCGCATAGAAAAATATAATTGCATGAGGTAGGGGTCTCACATCCTCCCCACCAGAATTAGACTTCCTCTTGGAAGTCCTCAAATATATAAGGGTAAAGAGACCTCATATGGGAAGCATCTTCCTAGGTAGTTGCAACCTTGTCATACTTTTCCCACTTGACCCTGGCCTAATCTAGCTCTCACCCTCAAAGATCCAAAGTCAATTGCCTAGTATACATATTAGATCCATGGCCAACTATCCATCCTCCTCCACCTATAAACCATCCCAATCCAAAATGTGAGAATTATCATGTATATATCTCTGTAAAACCTAAATTTGGAAAAAATTATTAACATGAGATAGGCTAGGTAGTAATGCTAAGCGATAAGAAACGAAACCAACTCTCTCCAACACCTCAAATAGGCCAACAAAACAAGGGTCTAACTTGGAACCTTTTCTATAACGAATCAGGCTCTTATGTGATCGCACCCTCAAGAAAACCTTATCACCCACCAAACAAATCTGATCAACCCTCTTGGCATCTACATACTTTTTTTTCTATCTTGATCTTCTTGCAACTGTTGTTGAATCAACAACACTTGCTGCTCCATCTTATAAACTAACTTAGGACCAATTGTAACTCTATCCTCAATGCAGTCCCAACTTAGAGGAGTTTAGCAGGGCCTACCATAAAAAGCCTGATATGGTGGCATACCTAAGGATCTATGGAAAGTATTGTTGTATACAAACCCAACCAAGTATAAATACTATTCCTGTCTAGAGTAGTAATCCATAACATACATCCTCAACATATCCTCTAGTACTTGATTGACTCTTTTTGTCTAACCATTGGTCTCAGGATGATAAGTAGTACTAAATTTAAGATGTGTTCCCAAGGCCTATTGAAGAGACATCTAGAATGTTGATGTAAATATAGGATCCCTATTTGAAATTTTTTTTTGGAACACCATGAAGCCTCACTATATCATTTAGGAATACATATGCCACTCTTGGCATTACATAAGTAGTCTGAATGGGTGAAAAATGAGCCACCTTAGATAGTTTTTCAACTATCACCATAATATCATCATGTCACCTGAAAGATAAAGGAAACCCAACAATGAAATCCATGGAAATTACATCCCACTTCCACTTCAATATCTCATGTGGATACAACCCTACAAGATGTTGATGTTCAACCTTGACCTGCTAGCACTCCAAGCACTTGGCTACATACTCTGCATTATCTCAGTGCATCCCATACCAATGATAAAGTTGTATAAGGTCATCATGCATCTTCTTAACACCAATATGTGCTACATATGGTGATCTATGTTCCTTTTCAAAAATAACATTTTAAAGATTTCCCACTAAAGATGCATATATACACCCTTGATGGTGCAACAAACCATCCTACTCAAGGGATTAACCCTTGTACTTCCCTTCCAAGCTTTGTTGAGACCCCAATTATTGTTTAACCTCACAATAGAATTCATCTTGAGCAAAAAACTATAAAATCTGAGTCCTCAAGTCTGAACACAAAGATAAGGATCCATAAATTCATGCCTATGCCTACTTAGAGCATCAACAACCACATTCTCCTTCTTCGGATATAATGGAAAATAAAATCATACAAAAAAATTTCATCCACCTTCTATAATGTGCATTCAGATTTGGTTGTGTGATTATGTATTGGAGACTATAGTGATCAGAATGTAACTCAAAATGATTCCCTAAAAGAAAATGCCACCACTAAGTTAGTGCATGCACCACAACAGTGAGCTCTAAATCATGAGTGAGATAATTAAGCTCATGGGTTTTAAGCTTTCGATACTCATAAGCTATATCTTTTTCATCCTACATAAGTACTACCCCAATCCCATCTAGAGAGGCATCCATACAAACCGTAAAATATAGGATTGGATCTAGAATGGATAGGATAGGTGCACTTGTAAAATGTTCCTTAAGAATCTAAAAATATCTCTCACACTGCTCTATCTAAATGAATTTCTTCCCTTTCTATTGAAGAGAAGTGATAGGGTGAGATATTTTGGAGAACCCTTCCACAAAGCGATGGTAATAACCTACAAGTTCCTTGAAACTCCACACCTTTGACACATTGGTGGGGGTTGGCCACTCCATTATTTCCTTGACCTTAGATGGATCAACAAATATACCCTCCCCTAAAATGATGTGCCCCAAATATTGAATCTTTGATTGGAAAAAGGAGCAATTTGCTAGATTAGCATATAATTGATGCTTCTGCAAACACTCCAAAACTTGACCAAGATGATCTTCATGCTTTTCTTCATTCCTTGAATAAATCAATATATCATCCAAAAATATTAGCACAAAATGGTCCAAGAAGGTTCTAAACACACCATTCATTAGGCTCATGAACATCGCTTGGGAATTTTTAAACCCAAAAGGAATAACGGTAAACTCATAATGACCATATTGTGTTCTAAAAATAGTTTTATGAATTTCTACTTTAATAATTTGCAACTGATGATACCCTAATTTGAGATCAATTTTGGAAAACACCTTAGCTCCTTTGATTTGATCAAACAAGTCATCAATCCTTGGTAGAGGATAGCGGTTCTTGATTGTTAACTTGTTTAATTTCCTATAATCAATGCACAATCTGAGGGACCCATCCTTCTTCTTCATAAAAACTACTAGAGCACCCCATTGAGATACAATTGGAAATATGTGACCCTTTTCAAATAATTCTTCCAATTGGATCTTAAGTTCATTAAGTTCTTCAGTGGTCATCCTATAAGGAGTCCTCAACACAAGCTAAGCCCCAAGAACTAAATAAATATGTAAATTAACTTCACACTTGGGGGGGAAATCCTCACAACTCTAACTGAAATACATCAGAAAAGTCCTTAAGGATTGATGATCATATAATGATATTTCCTTCATATCTCATATTCTTCTTACTTGTCACTGATGGTGATTGCAAATATTTAACAACCTTTCCTTATACAACATTTAAGTTGCATAAAAGAAATCACTCTAAGTGAAATTGACCTTTGGATTCCCACTATCTCAATAGGCTTACCCAAATCATCAAAACACTTAACCCTTTTTTTCTTACAATAAATCTTTGCTTAGTGAACATTGAGCCAATCTATTCCCAAAAGAATGTCATACAATCCCAAAGGGGTGACCCTAAGATCAACTAATGTTACAAAAATCCAAAACTTAACTGACATCCCTCAACCAAGGAATCTACAAACACCTTATCCCCTGAGGCTAACTCAACTTCCCATTTGTCCTACTACCTATTTTTCACTAGTCTGCTTTGATTCACCAAGGAAGGAGAAATGAAAGAATCTGTAGTTCTTGAATCAATCAAATTACTTTTAGAAATACCATCTAACATACCTGTTGCACCAATCATAGTGGCTTGATGACTAGCCTAATGATTAACAACTTTTAAAAAGACCCTATGAGACTTATCGACATCACCAGTTGTTGGTTATGATGTGCCTATTTTCTAACCAGCTCCAAAACCCTGTGAGTAATCTTGAGACAAATGACCTATCCCACCACACACATAACATGACCCTCTATTTTGAACTTGCATTAAAGGATCTTTGCTATACAAAGACGTACCTAGCCTAATTGAACCACTCTAACCCCCTCTAAAAGAATTTTGAGTTTGGTGAGTGAAGGAAGGTCCTGCACCTTGATCTGTGGTCATTGATCCTTTTGAGGACCCTAATTTTACCAAGGCCTATACTAACCCCCTTTCTAACCTTGGTTGGGTCTATTCCTTAGACCCTGTTGTTGTGGTTAAGGCCTTTGAGTGACTATATTTCGCCTATTTCCTCCACTTTGAGGCAAGGGTCGTCTCTATAATCCCTATCCTAGTTGACTCTAATTATGGTTTATAAACCACTCGTAGGCCTCTTGAGTTTTCCCATGGAATTTCTTTGCTATCAAAGCTTTTTCCACTACAACCTTTAAGTTTTTTGGGTTTTCCATTCTTACAAGTCCTAAAATTCTTGGATTTAATCCTCTAACAAAATGATTGACCATTAGCCTCTCATCTTGAATGTATTCAACATATTGAATTAACTCAAGGAACTTTCTCTCATACTGACTAGCTATAAGGCCCTTCTATTGTAAATCATGGAATTCATCAATCCTCTTCCTGTAATGTTCTAAAATATAGCATTCTTTGAAATGCTCCAAGAAAACTTCCCAAGTTAAAGTGTTTAGAACAAAAAAAAAATTGTTCCTCTTATCTCTACCAAGTAGAAGTATTCCCCTTAGTTGAATAATTGCAAAGCATGCCTTAACATTTCTTACATAAGTACTCAATCCGAAGCACCTCTCTAGGCTAAGTAACCAAGCTTTCACCTCACTTCCATTGGTGGATCCTGAAAAGGTGGGAGATTTGAGCTATAAAATATCTCTAATTTGATATCCCGCATCCCAACATCCCCTTCACCATTACTTCACCTCTCAATAGGGTTGCTCATGTTGAGGCAAGGATATGTGTACCGATTCTTCCATTTCCTCAACCCAAACCTCAGGAATATTGGGAGGACTTAAACTCTGTTCACGATGGGCTAATCCTTGATATCCATCCTTTAGGGACAATTGATGCTCCTACTAATTTGGGGGAAACCTTTCCTCAATTACTCCCATCAAGTTCTAAAGAGCCTACAAGATTTGGGAGCTTAACTCAGGTTGATACTAGCATTGACTTCCTTCAGACTAGTGGGAATAAGAGTGTGCTCCACTCGAAGTGTTGGCTTCAAGGCACAGTCTTCTAGTTGGTCTACCACAAGTCATCTATAAAAATAAGGAATAAAATTTTTTAGTTTGGACTTTAACACATGGACCATAGGTTCCTAATGTTGAAACTTGCTTTGATACCAAATTTCATGCCCTAAAAATTTTCCAACTTAAAAACCACATAAACCAACATAAAAGTTAATAAATCATAAGATCATATTCCAAGGTCTCATTTCACACAAGAACATAAAGTGGCTAAGAGACACCCCAACAATTCCATCAGTAATTAGAACTCTTGCACACTCACTAAAATGTGTTAGTATGATATATATATATATATATATATATATATATACATATAAATCCAAAACAAACTCATCACATTTACACAAATAAATGTATCACAAATCAATTAATTAAAGTAACATAAACAATCCATCATATCATAAATGTGTTAATCACCATAACCATATCAAAGTGCATTATTATACATAACATCAATAATGTATCAATACCATCCATGGGAGTAAAGCATGTATCATCATCAAAAATATTATGACAAAAAAATGTGTCAAGTACACCATAAAGCATATTAAAACCTAAGTACTTGAGGTAGGGGTCTCACATACTCCACAAATGAAAACAGAAAAATAAAAACCATCATTTGAAGAAACTAGGGAGCTTATACAAGAAGACAACTTATGGTTGATGCTACTTGATGGTACTTTCTCAAAAGGAGCAGAAGATGGGGTGATTTTGATATCACCAAGTGGTGAGTCTTTTAAATACTCATTTTCATTAATTTTTGAAGCACAAACAACGTAGAAAAATATAAAACACTTTTGCTAGGGCTTAATATTGTAATTAAACAAGTAATTAAGGAACTAAGGGTTTTAGTAGACTCAAAATTAGTTGTGTCCCAACTAAGAGAAACATATCTTTAAAAGAATAGGAGATTATTTAAACAATATGATAGAGTTCTCAAAATGCTTGACATATTGAGTCTTTTGTGCTCATTATTCACATGTCAAACGTACCCATCAACAAGGTTCAGGGTTTTATTTGGTTAGTTTTACCTTCAGTTCTTCATTCTTGAACATTCTAATTTTGCGTTGACTGGTCTTCTCGGTTGTCGGTATCATTAGTTGTATTTTAAGTCATTTACATACATCCATTACCGGCCTCGAAGTCTTGACATTGTCGATCACTTTAATCCATCCTCGCATCAGGTTTTAATTTCTGATTTATGAATGATTTAAAATATAAGTCATTAACTCATGAAGGTGTCTTCCTCGTCGGCCTAGTCAAGGCTCCATTTTATAAATAACTTCATTTCATGCACAAGTTGAATAGTTACCAGATCACGGGACTCCATCCGGTTCATTCCCCATTGGCTCGCTCATTTGAAATGAATACAAGTTAAATGTTGTGAGGTTAGTGAGATGTCACCATGTGTGAGTGGGCCCACCTATATGTCACATCTCAATGCCCAGAACCTTGAGATCAACGGCACCAACCAAGTGATGAAAGATTATCACCATCATTTCTCGCTAGTTCACACAAATGAGATGCAAGTTCTTTAAGAATGGGGAGACCCGTGAGAATCTGCCATGTACACTCTGTAGCTACAAGAAAGTGGAACCCATAGATACACGGGAATGTCCTGTCAGCGAATTCCTATTGGCCATCCACCTGAGTTGGAGCGGTAAGGAAAATTCAAATATTCTTGACTCGATCAAATTCCTTCAAGAGGACCAGTTCAGCCGTAAATCAATGGCTCATATTCAAAACTATAAAGTACACCCATTGCAATTCTTTTGCTTCGTGCGAGGGGGCATTAATGGTGGAAGTGACTTGATATGATTATTCAGTTCCTATCAAGATTTGTTTGTAGTTGATTCTTGCTTATTTGAGAACTAGAGACATGTCCTAAACAATACAAGGAGTTGATAAATGAATTGCAGAGATTGTACTAGCTAACAATAGGGTTTGACACAGTTGAAAGTAGTAAGTACCATAAACAAAAATTCATGCTTTTTTTACTTTTTTGAGTTAGGGTTTTCTATTATCTATTTTAAAGCGAATGTGTTTGTTTTTTCTGCTTTCATTTCTTTAAAATTGGGGCTAATCTTTATCTTTGAAAATTTGTGGGCCTGTAAATAGCCAAAATTAGCTCTCGTCTGAAGTTGTAAATTACAATTAGGAGTCGAATAGTTAAAATTCCTCTATTATAATTTTCTTTGTGAACACAAACCCATGGCTCCCAAAGCACCCGGTGCTTCTTCTTCTTCTGCCCAGCCTAGATCCCTGTCTCAGGATGTTATTGGCCTATTACCCCAATCCACTAATAAGAAGTTAGAGGGCAGAGCCCTATTTCATGGTCATATTGTGAAGGAGGGTTTGATAGATTAAGCTTGCTTCATTAAGGATGTTGAGGTACCCTACACGGGATGGAAAATGTTTCAACATTGGTTTGGAAACAGAAATTTGGGGCCCCTTTTTAGCAACCCATGGGATTTGAATATGGGAAAACTAGTTGTCCCTATTGTATACATGGGTGTGGACCTCCTGAAGGATATCACATCAAAATATGATCCAGTTTCTCGGGCAGTCAAATCATATGATGGGGTGGTCATGGTAAAAATAACCTGTGAAGAAATTGAAAAGGTTTTTGATCTGTATGAAAGGAATTCAAATATGATCCCTTTGAACAAGGATGCTATCAGAATATAGTATAATAACACCAAGGTTTTCATTAGATAAAAAAAAAATCCCCAACATACTGCAGTGATTGGAGCAATGAAGGAAAGTCAAGATTGATGATGGGGAGCTTGAACCTTTCCCAATGAACTATTCCGCCAGGTATTTCAGAAAGATTGTATACTCATTTTACCAAACTGTAGGTGCCAATCCACCTGACACATTAGAGGAGTATAGCTACCTGACTTCACATATACAGTACCTAGCATGTACTATGGTTTATGATTATGCAACTTATTTGGCTGATCACATTCATGAAGGCTTGGTTGAATTGCAAGGAGGAAAACAATGGGTGAAGTTCTGGTGGTACTCATTGTTAATGCATATGTTCCTGTTTAAGGGACATAAAGCCTTTGAGAAGGAAATCACCCTGGAAAGAAAGAAGGATGGAGTTGACTTGCATGTTTAGAGTTGGACCCGTATCTTGGATAGGGATATAAGAAGTACAGCTTTGTAATGTTTAGAAATGTTTTTGCTTCTAGGATAAGGAAGGCCTTGATATATGAACCCCCCAAGATCCCTAAAGAAATTCATGAGTTTTGGAGACCTAAGGAGCTAAGGACGTATCTAAATTTGAGTCACAACTAGGGAGATTTGATTTTGTATCCTGATAAGACAATTTTTAGAGTATATGGTAGTAGTTTAGGCCCATATGTTTTGCCTGCAGATGCTCCCTTGAGAATAGGTTTCCTTGAGATCATGAGGCAGTTGAGGGTAGCACAAGAAACAAATTTACCTGAAATAGAAAGGAAAGGGTCTTTCTTCCCAGAGTGGACAATATTTGTATATTACCTTGTGACAAAAGGAACATTGAATGAATTAGAACATCTATTAGATCCTTATGAATTGAGGACTGTGAACCCGAGGAATCATGATCCTGAAGGATTCATCAATAAACTCAAATAAAATAAGAAAATGAGTAATTTTCTGCATGCTTTTAATTACCCTGAGGATGTCATTAGGAATGTTTTCATCACTAAAAAACAAGATGAAAGGAAACCCAAGTACTAGGCTTATAGAAAGATGGTGGAAGCTAGAACGAGGAATAATCCTTAATATGATCCTTTGCCTAATATACAAGGTGATCTCAATAGGACTATGTATGTCTTGGACAATTTTGAAAATGTTGTTGGTGTTTTGAGAGAGCAGCGGGAGGTTCCTGATAAAGGAAAGGAAATGGTGGTTGAAGAAAGGCCTACATATCAACCACCCAAACAATTGAGGATTTATTCCAAGAGGAAAAAGGTAGCAAGTGAGGAGGGGAGATCATTAGCCCCTATCATTTCTGAAGAACCCAAAGTAGACTCTCCCAAGAGTGCAGTGCCAACTCCACACACACAGACCTCTTTGCCTGTAATTGATCTTGATTTACGTTCTAAAATTTTTGCTCCTCCTGAGCAACCACCTCAAAAAAGAAAAGGATTGAACCAAAAGGATTGGTTAATTATTTTGATATAGACGAAGATGATATCTTTGTCACCCCTGAAGAAATGCAGATTGAAATGCCTCCTCATGAAGGGGAAATTTCTTCAAGTTCAGGACAGAGCGTCCTCAAATTGGGGAATCTTGATATTTTTGGGTTGAATAATGCAGATGACTTGAAGGTGGAATCCAATAAAGAGTTTATGAAGGATGATGCTTTCATTGAAACTTCGGCATTCCAGAATTTCTGGTGAAAATCCAAAATTGTAGATTATGCAGAGAAGGTGGCCATTGAGAGGGGCTTGCATCCTGAATCACCTGAAAGTATCATTGAGGTGAATGTAAAAAAAATTATGAAGGATGAGTTTAAAAAGATTAATGCTCAAGAAGGAAGAGAGCTTGTAAAAAAGGGTGGTGTATTGTTGTTTCCAGATTGGAACATTATTGATGCTATTTTTTTGGATGCCATAAGAAGGGTTGAAAGACCCCTTGTACAAAATGAAGCAGAATTGGAAATGGCACTTAGAGGCTCAGCCTTTAGTGAGGATTGGAATGCATTAGAAATATGGTCACTATCTCCAACATCTAAGAAACTAGCCTTGGCAGAGCCATCTGAGCTTAGTGGTCAATTGCTGGTGAAAAGAGTTGCTGATACTCTAGCTCTAGAGGTTGCAGACATGGTTGTAAATGTTTCCAAGTTCACCCAATCAAGTATGGAGGGTATCACTTTGGAAAGAGATAATATCATAGCTAAATATAGTGAACTCATGGGTGACTATGACAACAGTCAACAAAAGGTGGTTGCATTAGAAATTGAACCGGCATTCTATAAAAAAAGAGAGGGAGTACAAAGGGAACAAGGTCAGCCTAGCTCAAGCCACCCACTCTTAGCTTCTCTTATGACATCTACGCACCATTCATTTCATAGCCAGGCCTTAGCAATAGTTCCATATAGTCAAAAATAACAATCAATTGCAGTGGAAGAGTCAAGTGGATCAAGTGCTAGCTCATTTGGTAAAGAACAATTCCAGTTGCAAATTGAAACATACAAGAAGCTATTGGAAAGAACCCAAGATGCAGTGTATGAGAATGTATCAAAAAATTTCGGCACTACATTAAAACATTTAAATGAGAAGATTCAAGCTAGACTCAATAGTGTGTATGAAAAATATACCCTGATGCTATGAGCAATGAGATTATCTAAGAAGGATAAATTGTTGGCCACACCAACCTTAAATATATGTGTATCTAAGGGTTAAATTTAAGTTTAGTTTATCAAATGAATTGAAATCATAAACCCAAAGAAATAATGAAGTGCAAAGAAACAATAAACGAAAACACATAAAATAGAACAATCTCACCCAATGTTTTCATTCTCCATGGCTAATCTCCATTACATCTTCTAACTTGTTGATTTGTGTTGCCCTCAGATCGAACGTGCGAGCAATCCTTGATGAAGTCCTACATAAGCTTTGAAGGATTTTCTTCTAAAATGAATATGCCTAAATATGCCAAGACTAAGTGGAATAAGATAATAAATGCAGCAATTTCTATGAAATATCTAAGTATGTCAGTGTGTAATCTAAAAATGAGAGAAAAATAGCATTTTATAGAACATGCCATTTTGAATGGACGGACGAGATTAAATTTGATAATCCCTAATCAGGGTTACGGAAAAATCCTTAAGTGAGTGGTCAAGATTTCATCTGAGAGAATCGAATTGGTGGTGGGGAATAAATGAGATAATTAATTCAAAAATAAAGATTTTCAAAAATCAAGAAGATAAGAGTTGAACTGAAGATCAAATTTGGAAAATCAAGACCCTGCCTGATTACTTGATTTTTAGAGGAAATTTACCAATTTGAATTAAATTAATTCCAAATATGGATTTTGTGAAATAATAAATAATCGATTTTTAGATTATTTACCAAAATGGACTGTTAGTTAAGAATGTGACGACATTTTAAATAATTTTATTTATTTAAAATGAGAGGAATATTAATTTTGACAATTAAATAATTAAAGATAATTATTTAATTCAGCAGATAAGATTAATTAATTAAATTAATTAATCAATTCATTTAATTATGACAATTAGTGACATATTAAATAAATAAATAAAACTTATTTATTTAATAATCAGGTAGAAATGACTGAAGAACGGTAATTAATTAAATTTAGAAATTTATTTAATTAAGGGAAGACTTAGATAATTAATGACGTATTTAATAAATAAATAAAATTTATTTATTTAATAATCATGAAGAATAAAGGACATGAATTAATTAAATAATTATGAATTATTTAATCAATAGTCGAATGTGGACCAAATGACATAATTAAATTTCACAATTATGCTAGGACGAAAGTGGTAAAAATAGAGCTTGCAGGCCTAGGTCATTTTTAAGTGTCTACATTTTTCCCCTCTTTGTCATAATGTAGCATGTTGCATTGTGACAAAGAAAATAAGTCAAAGCCATGCCCCAGTGAAGGTGTAGAGTATTGATGCCCCCTCGAGAAATTTTTCAAATTTTGGGTCGGCGGCAGAAAAATTTGGAAAGGGTCCTGATAAGTCAATTTGATGACTAGAAAAATAATGGCGCAGTCAGTTTCGAATTCTGACATGTTTAAGGCAACCAACAGGGTGGTCAAAGTTGGTCAAATGAGCCTCCAATAATAACCTAGTTGACAAATGCCATTTTGACTTTATAAATAGGTTGACAAATGGGTAAAAGTCAATTCATTCTTACTATTTACATTGCAAATTTCAAGAGCTCAGAGCGAAAAGGAGTGCAGCAAGGATGGTGATTCCAGTGACAGAGCATCACGGCGAGATCGTGCGGACTTTCAGGCGACCAGAGGGCTCAGAGCCAGCGGTATGTACCCTTATCCTCCTTTGTAATTTTTTTGTTTTGCATGCCAAAACTAGGTTTCTAGGGGGAACAATGAATGCGCAGCGATGCATATGCATTCGGGTAAGCCGCATTTGCCAAAAATCGTGATGAATTAACCTTTTTGAGTCGCATTTGAAGGCTAGAATGCCACATTCGACATCTTGCGACACAATTGCCTATTTAAGTGAAGCATTCACGTGAAATGATGCAATTGTCAAATTTCGTGACGCAAATGCTTTGATGCGATGCATTTGATCAACCGAGTGCCGCAATTTCCATGTTGCGACGCATTTGAAATACAAAACGACACATTCGACGTTTTGCGACACATTTGACTTTGACTTTGACTAGGGCTGATTTTGATGTTTGTGAAACCTTAAATGCTTTTGATAATACTAACAGGTGTGCAGACGGTACTGATGCATTGTTTAGCTTTGTGCAGAGGCAGCTTGCCCTGATATACACATGAGAGAGTAGACCGACGACCTTCAGGTTTGTTGATAAGCTGAGCCCACGAGAGCGGCGACGATTGATGTCACTAGGATTGTTTTATGTCACCTATATGCCCACCATTTAGGCAAATACGGGATTGTTGGCTGTGTTATGTGAGCGTTGGCATTCAGAGACCTGTTCCTTCCACCTGCCGACAGGTGAGGCGACCATTACTCTAGAGGTCGTCTACCGCATTTTACGAGTGTCGATCCGAGGAGAGTGGATCGTTTACGATCGTCACCATGGTGAGCAGACTTTTCAAGCGTACTATCGTGATGAGGGTGTAGGGCTCGACATCTAGGGATACAAGATCCGATGGGAGTTCATGGCGGAGCACTATGCTCATTTTGATTCCTTCCCAACGACACTCATTGGCGGTATTTTTATTCCTGACCGTCTGGGACACAGATTCCCTATTGGGTGGAGAGATGTCTTGGTTGGGATGAGACGTGATAGGATAGTTTATGCTTGGGGCCCGTGTTTGTTGGGCACATTCTACCACCAGCTACATGAGGTTTCTTACCGGAGGGTAGAGAGTATCTCCTACGGCACGACACTGATGATGATTTGGGCCTGGGAGAACATAGCCATATTTCACCCACCCATTTAGAGACCATAGTTGACCGAGGGGATGCCTTATGCCTACTATTATGCTGGTGCTTTATAGCAGACTCAGATGCGCAAGATAGGTTGGTGGCGGCATTGGATTAACACCATGGTGTCCTTCATCTAGCGACCATACAGAGACTATGAGCAATGGGATGATGAGGATGACCACCTAAGCTTATGTAGACAGTACTGCTACTTGATCAGAAGGATAGTGCAGAGCTCATTGATCATAGAGATGTATTGGCCACAGCATGTCCTTAGGCAGTTTGGAGAGCAGCAGGGTGTACCTGTAGGGACAACTAAGTACGCATGGTCCTCCAGAGAGTATGTTTGGGGGCCAGCCATTCCAGTAGCCTTTGCAAAGCAGTAGATTGATGGGCTAGGAACCCAGCCGTGGGGGTGGAGAGGTGGGGTTTCCGATCCTGGAACCACAACAGATTATGATCTATGGTGGAAGGAACATATACTAGTGCCATTGATAGATCCTGATGGGCTAGCACCTGTGGATAGGCGGTCAGTGATACCCTGTGTGCCGAGAGCCAGGAAGGGAGGCAGGGACGGTGACAGGGACAGAGGCCAAGGGAGGGATGGAGGCAGAGATGGAGGCAGGGATAGAGGTAGGGGGAGAGATGGAGGTTGGGATGGAGGTAGGGATAGGGGCAGAGATGGAGGATGGGGTGGGGATGATGGAGATGATAGAGATGATGGAGATGGTCGAAGGCACAGGAGAGATGGTCAGGGACAGCGCTGGAGGGTGCACCCACGTGTGGCGAGGGTAGCACTAGATGTTATCCCCAAGGTGGCCGAGGAGGGGGAGAGAGAGGAGGATGTGGCGGAGGTGGAGGTGGAGGTAGAGAGATGGGAGGAGGATGTGGAGGTGGCGGAGGTCAGACAGGAGGGGGATGTGGAGGTGGCGGAGGCCAGACAGGAGGAGGGGAGACAGGAGAGGGATGTGGAGGTGGAAGAGGCCAGACAGGAGGAGGATGCGCCTTGAGATGAGGTGGCTGAGGATGATGATGAGGAGGATGATGCCATGGATGAGGCCGAGAGAATCCTCAAATGGTAGATGGTGGAGGGAGAGGAGGAGATACTATCCTCCTCGAGATTGCTTGAGGATGTCACAACAGATCAGACGGTGGCCGAGTTACAGAGGAGACTGGATGATAGCATGGCACAGGTTAGAGCACTGCAGTCAAAGCTAGAGGTGGCTTGGGTAGAGCGGGATCAGGCAGTGATCCGCCAGCAGGACTCAGCTCAGTGGTGTGTCGAGTTTGCAGCCTTATGCACAGGACCATCTGGGGATATGGCTCGTGAGCTGGCTAGGGTGAGCAAGAGGTTGGGTCAGTACAGGACCTTATATGAGCAGGTAGTGCCTCTTGAGCGACAAGATCCTACATTGTCATGGTCACAAACCAGGAAAGGTAGTGGCCACCGATCAGGGAGTGGGAGCAGTAGCAGGAGCCACACGAGTACAGGAGGGTCTACCTCGACAGGGCACACATCAGGGCACAGGTCCCACCACTCTCACAAGCATGCCTCGAGTCATCACTCGAGCCATAGTCACGGGTCTACTGGTTCAGTGCATAGGTCTTTACAGAGGAAGCCACCAGTGGCAGATCCATCTACTTCTCAGAGTCAGGCAACAATGATGTCACAGGTGTCCATTACCGTGGAGATGATGCCGTCAGTGTCAGTTCCATTCGTTGCATAGGCAAAGGCTGCTATAGTTCCACCCATCATTTCAGTGCCAGTCATAGAGCTCCAGCCACCACACTCTTTGCCACGAGGGAATGATGAGAGTCTACCCTAGGGGCATGTTTGTTATTATGACACATTATGTATAGACTATTGAGCCTGCGAGCTCCATTTTTGGGATATCTCTTGACTTTATCCTATGACATTGTACCTTTTTGAGATGATTTTATATGATGATGCAGTTTTGATGCAGCCTATATGTGTGTTATGTGATGTTCTTTGATTTATGCATTATGATATATGTGATGTGATGCTTATGTATATTGTTGATTTATGATGGATGATGGTATTATGTATGTTCTATGATGATTACTTATGATTATGATGCCATGATGATGCAATGGTTATCTATATGTGATGATGATGATAATGATATGCCTAATTTATTTATTAAATGTATGCAATGTTGATGATTATCTTAATGCAATTTTTGTGATTATGTTAATGCAATATGCAATGATATGTATATGATTTAATTCTATGGATGGTGTATGTATGGACCTAATGCAATGTTTATATGATCATGTATGCACTAATGTTTTTGTATGTCACGGGATATCATCGTGAGATGGACGAGAGAAGATGACTAGACTGATGAGAGAAGATTACCAGACCGAAGGAGAGAAGATGACTAGACCAAAGGAGAGAAGATAACCAGACCAAAGGAGATGCATGTTAGTCCCTAGACCAAATCCTTCAAAACTTTACCATAGGACTTTTTAATATTTATTGCTCTTAATCATCATTGGGAAAACTGTTGTAATGGCCAACAAACACCATGATATGACATAGATCAAGGTGTGCAAGGTCGAACCATCACATAAGACAAGCAGTCACAGACAAGGATGATCATGACTCAAACTAAGAGTGTGATTGCCCCAATCTTTTGTCATAATCAACCACAAGCAGAAAAAAGACAAAGATAATTCATGAAACGTCGTTGCTTCTCTAAATCCTGTTCCCAGGACATTCTTGAAAAACTAGCAGCATGATTGTCATAATATAAAAATAGAGCCCTTATCATGATACGTCGTTGTTTTTCTAAATCCCCGTATCAGGACCTCGCTGAGAAACTAGTAATCATGCATGTCAATCGTCATGATACGTCGCTGCTTCTCTAAATCTTGTTATTGGGATCTCGTTGAAAAACTAATAACATGATAAACAACCAAAAGACAAGTGTCAAGTGTTTGCCAAGTGCGTTTGGATATCCATTATTTTGATGTCAAGATGTTAGGTTTGGTAATGATGAGATGCCAGGGTGTCAAAGTTTTGATGATGCTCAGATGACAAATGTCAAAAATTTCTGAATTCAGGAAGGACACATCCTGAATAATGTTGATGTCAAGAGGATTGATCCCTAAATGTTAAAAGGGATCCCTCAAAATGCCATGTGACAGTGACGATGACAATGCCTAGGAAGGACACATCCTAAGGCATAAATGATAGTGGTTCTTCAAAAGGACACATCAGAAGAATACTAATGTCAAGAGGAGTGATCCTTAGATGTCAAGAGGATCCCTCAAAATGTCGAATGATAGTGACGATGCCTAGGAAGGACACATCCTAAGGCATGAATGACAAAGGTTATCTTTCAGAAGGACACATCTGAAGGCTAACCAAGAGTTGATAGTTTGACAGGTGATGATGTCTTGACTTGTTTTGACCGAGTTTGACTTGTGTTGACCATATGTCGATATTGTCATGATGATATGTGCTAATGAGATTGTCATACTGAATGAATAATTTCCATAATTTTTTTTATGAGTTTTATTCATTTGGGAATGATTTACTGTCTTGAATACCTTTTGAAGTGTGTGCCAGTGTGATGCCATGAACCCTAATGGACTAACCTAGTGCGGCCTCGGGGGCTCATCGACAGATGGCCTTTCCTACATCATGCACTCAGAGACCTCATAGTTCGACACAACCAATGACTTTGTATTGATGACCAAAGATTGTGCCATGATTTTATTTTTACAAACCTAAAAGGACTGACCTAATGTCTCGGGGACTCAAATATGAGTCTTTCCTACGTAGAAAATGTGCAGAGGCAACGTAGTTCGGACAGACGACAAAGACTTGACTGATTGTCATGATAGATTTGAGAAGCGATGACTCTAAGGGTTAAATTTAAGTTTAGTTTATCAAATGAGTTGAAAGCATAAACCCAAAAAACTAATGAAGTGCAAAGGAACAATAAACAAAAACACATAAAATAGAACAATCTCACCCAATGTTTTCATTCTCCATGGTTGATCTCCATTACACCTTCTAACTTGTTGATTTGTGTTGCCCTCAGATCGAACGTCCGAGCAATCATTGACGAAGTCCTACACAAGCTTTGAAGGATTTTCTTCTAAAATGCCTATGCCTATGACAATATGATCAAAATTCCTATGCCTAAATATGCCAAGACTAAGTGGAATAAGATAATAAATGCAGCAATTTCTATGAAATATCTAAGTATGTCAGTGTGTAATCTAAAAATGAGAGCAAACTAGCATTTTATAGAAAATGCCATTTTGAATGGACGGACGAGATTGACTTTCAGCAAAGACCTAAAATCAGAGGATGAGATTAAATTTGATAATCCCTAATCAGGGTTAGGGAAAAATCCTTAAGTGAGTGGTCGAGATTTCATCTCAGAGAATCGAATCGGCGGTGGAGAATAAATGAGATAATTAATTCGAAAATAAAGATTTTCAAAAATCAAGATAAGAGTTGAACTAAAGATCAGATTTGGAAAATCAAGAACCTGCCCGATTACTTGATTTGCAATAATGAAGTGCAAAGGAATAATAAATGAAAACACATAAAATAGAGCAATCTCACCCAATGTTTTCATTCTCCATGGTTGATCTCCATTACACCTTCTAACTTGCTGGTTTGTGTTTCCCTCAGATCGAACGTGCGAGCAATCCTTGACGAGGTCCTACACAAGCTTTGAAGGATTTTCTTCTAAAATGCCTATGCCTATGACAATATTATTGAAACTTTAATGAAATATGCCAATAAATGCTACGATGCCTGCAAAATGCCTAAGTATGTCAGTGCACCATTGTGTAATCTAAAAATGAGAACAAAATAGCATTTTATAGAAAATGTTATTTTGAATGGACGGGTGAGATTGACTTTTGACAAAGACATAAAATCAGAGGCCCAGATTACATCTGATAATCCCTAATTAGGGTTAGGGAAAAATCATTAAGTGAGTGGTCGATATTTCATCTAAGAGAATCGAATCGGTGGTGGAGAATAAATGAGATAATTAATTTAGAAAATAAAGATTTTCAAAAATCAAGAAGATAAAGATTGCCTAATTTGTGAGATTCGAAAAATCAAGAAGATAAGAGTTGGACTGAAGATCAAATTTGAAAAATCAAGAATTTTCCTGATTACTTGAGTTTTAGAAGATTAGTTACCATTTTGAATTAAATTAATTCAAAATATGGATTTTGTGAAATAATAAATAATCGATTTTCAGATTATTTACCCAAAATGGACTGTCAGTTAAGAATGTGATGACGTTTTAAATAATTTTATTTATTTAAAATGAGAGGAATATTAATTTTGACAATTAAATAATTAGATATAATTATTTAATTTAGCAAATATGATCAATAATTAAATAAATTAATCAATTCATTTAATTATGACAGTTAGTGACATATTAAATAAATAAATAAAATTTATTTATTTAATAATCAGGAAGAAATTACTGAAGAAGGATGATTAAATAACTTAATAAAGTTATTTAATTAAGGGAAGACTTAGACAATTAATGATCTATTTAATAAATAAATAAAATTTATTTATTTAATAATCATGAAGAATAAAAGGACATGAATTAATTAAATAATTATGAATTATTTAATCAATAGTCGAATGTGGACCAAAGACATAATTAAATGTCATAATTATGCCAAGATGAAAGTGGTAAAAATAGAGCTTGCAGGCCTAGGTCATTTTTAAGTGTCTACATTTTTCCCCTCTTTGTCATAATGTAGCATGTCACATTGTGACAAAGAAAATAAGTCAAAAATATGCCCCAGTACAAAATAAGATGAGGAAGAATGACGAGGAGGGTAGCGGTATGCCCCCTCGAGAGGAAAGACGGGTTCCAAGAACATGGGTGTGATCTTGAAATGGAGGAGAGACTAGAATATGAAGAGACAAAAAAAATGTTAGTGCAAAAGATATGGATGATGAAGATGCAGACTAGATGAAAGAATCCTTCAAAACTTTCCAAAGAACTAATAGACATTCCTCAAATCATCATTGGGCGGTAAAAATGTCACAAATGGACAACAAACACCATGATATGATGTAGACCAAGGTGTACAAGGTCATCCACTTGAAAAATAGACAGTCACAGACAAGGAATGTCCTAACTCATACTAAGGGTGAAATTGCCCCAGTCTTTTTGTCAAGAAAATCCACAGACAATAGTCAAAGAAAATAAACTAGGCCAGGAGACGTCATCGCACCTCTAAATCCTTCATGGGACATCCTTGAGGTAGCTAGTAACATGACCAAAAAGACAAGATAGTAAAAATATAAGACAAAATAGCCAAGATAGTCAAAAGATAAGACAAGATAGACTAGAAAGATTAACAGCCATTTTATTTTGTTTGCCAATGTTTGTTTCCCAAAGATTGATTTCTTGTCAGTTTGACAGTTTAAGAGTTTTGCCAATTTGACGGTGTTGACAGTTTGACGGGGCCTATTGTCAGGAAGGACACATCCTGAGAAAGGAAAAGGACATTTTGACGAGGTCCAAATCCGAGGACACATCTTGAAGAGGACCAAAGAGTGACGAGATTGACATTGTTTTGACTAATATGTTTTGGCATGTTGACTGATGTTGACTATATGATTGATTGGACTGTGCTGCCTGATTTTGACCAATTTTGACATTGACGTTTCGAATGACTGTCTTGTGTCTGAGTTTGACCACGTCTGACTTATTTGACCAATGTGATGATTGTGACAAATGTCATGATTTTATTTGGACCAACCTAAAAGGACTGACCTAATGTCTCGAGGACTCATCGACCGATGGCCTTGCCTACGTAGCAAATGCGCAGAGACAACGTAGTTCGACAATGACATGGACTGACTAACATGACTGAATTTGAATCCATTTTTAGGATTTTGACATTGATTTGGATTTTTTTTGTTTTTCTTCGTGACATTTTATGATGTTTTTGTCTTTTTGTCGCTTTTATGATTTTTTTGGATTTTGACATTTAAGAGGATCATGACAAATGCATATGACTGATGCCTACACATGAGAATCCAAGGACAAACATGACTATGCCCCTAGTCAAGTTGAATACCAATTGACAGGTGATGACAACATTGTTTGACGTGGGAAGGATGCATCCTGAAACAACATCAGGATGATGACTATAATATGATGAAAGTATGGAGGTCTACAGTCGGGCTAGAAACGCAGTCAAGTAAAATTTTGGATAATGTGCTTGTATGGATTAGACTCATTGCATTTGGAATGACTTGGTTAGGACTAGATGGGACGATGATTATCCTTAGACCATTTGACAAGGGAAAGCCAAGCTAGGTGATAGGCATGAAAGGATAGGGGGTGGCCCTTGTAAAAGACAAGAGACATGAGACTAATGGAATTGTCATATGATTTTCAAGGACTATGTCATATAAGGACAATAAGACTATAACGGTCAATGACATGATGTTTCGTGAATTGTGTATGACTGAATGATAGACATGTCAAGATTTTTCCCAAAGCATGATTTATGTGTGCCAATTTTATGTCAAGACCGAGGTAAGTGGGAAAAATGCATGGAAATGATAGGGCTTAGATGGACGTCAATGTCATGAGGAAGGCATGGGAAAATGAGAAGACTTTCCCCCAAGTATAAAATTCCACATAGATGATTTATTTTACACATAATGCCTGTTTGCAGGTTTTCATCATGGTACTTATCCAGGGCGCCTGTTTGCCAGGTTTTCACCATGGGACGAAAATTTTCTTTTTACTATTTTCTTGACTTTTTGATTTTTTTTGTGTCACCAAGACGCCTGTTTTTCAGGTTTTCATCAGGGTGACGATTTTTTAATTTTTCAATTTTTTTATTTTTTTTGTATTTCTGATTTTGTGGATAGCCTGGATGCTTTAGATGACCACTGCCTATTCTAAATTCACTGATGATGCCAATGTAGAGAGTGGTTCCATGATATGCCAATAATGTCCTATCTAAAGTAGTTGTCTTGTCAAGATCGTAGCGCTTGTATACAACTAATCGATGTCATTGTGGTCCTTTCTGATACTAGAGTTCGCCTTATTAGAATACGCACATCACAATAGAGTGCCATAAGAGTCCTTGCGGTAAAGAGTTGCTGCCAAGATGTGATGGATTTGTGACGTGGGATCATTGGACTTTAGACGAGATGTAGGGTTATGATGAATGATGGTAGATGTGGAAAGATTTTTTGGACGTTTGGATGAATGAATTTTTATTTTCCAAACTTGGGATGGTGGATGACGTATTTTGGAGAGATGGTGTTTGGAACCAACAATTTTATATGCCTTGATTGATGACCATTTTGAAGGAGGTGGACATGTGTTATATGTGGGAGTCCTCTTGTCTTGTGGCTCCACATTGTGATTGACTTTTTTATTTGACTTGGTGTCTTTGTTTGATCCATCTTTCTTTGGGATCCATTTTAATTTCATTTGTCCTCTTGTCCTTTTGTTTGATTCAATGGCCTTTGAAATTTGATTTTGATCTTTTTACTTGTAAGACTTTTGTTTTTGTTGGTTCCAAAGGGAAGGTTTATTTATGATGGAATGATAGTTCATGGTGTGGGTGGAGGGGGTGTTGGCAGCAATCTTATGACAAGGATTTCTCATGGACTCCATGTTGACATTTGTATCTGACAAAGTTGCCCCCAGTATTGAGGAGGTACCACTGACATCGTTTGATTTACTAACTGAGGAATAGCCAAGACCTTGATGTCTGTAATTTTCTAGAAGTTGTATTGGTTCTAGAATGCCTTGCTCTTGTATGCCTAGTCCTTTTCCTTGATATTGCATGCTTTGATAGATTCTATTTGCGATGGGGTATTTGTTGTTTTGAAAGCAAGATGCTAACCCATCATTAGGTATGTGGATAATGTCACTTGTAATATTTTCATCTGCGAGAAAGCCTGCTCTAACAAAGATAGATGACCCTAGTTGATAAAGTGTCTTAGCTTCATTGTCATGTTGGACATATTTCTGACTGACATCTTTGGTCTGATCTTGCGACATGTCAGGTTCAGATGATTCTATTGGTGCTTCCAAGGAAATTTCAAAGCCATCATTATGTTTAGTGTCATAGAGTCCAATGATTTTAGCTATAACTTGATCATATGCAAGCATGTCCCTAGTGGAATATTCTTGTTCTAGAGGAATATCATCTATGTGTCCCATGGAGGCAAGTGTCTCATCATGGGAAGTGTCAATAGTCGAGGCCTTTATAAGGTCGGAAAGTGTTTGATCATGAATGGCGTAAAGGTCAAGGAGTGGATCATTTTGGACTTCTTGGTCAATGGTAAGGTCTTGGTCGAAGATGGGGTTGTCATGGATTTGGACTTCTTGGTCAATAATGGGGTCTTGGTCAAAGATGGGGTTGTCGTGGATGATACAATCGGAAATAGAGTCATTGTCAAGGAGAGGTGTGTTTTGGATGTCATGATTGTCTTGAAGGACTTCATGGATGGACTGAAAGATAGGGTCATGGGATGGACTACCTTGTTCTTGACATGAGGGTGACATTATAAGGTCATGCTTTGGGCTTTCATTTTGACATGTATCCTCAAGTTTATTAAATAGGATTTGACTTTGAGTAATGACAGAATTTTCATGACTAGATGTGGCTTGTGAGGGGGTGATTTGAAAAGGATTAGGAGAAGACGTGGGGACTTGGATGAGACTAGTATGTGAAGGGCTAGGATAGGCCATGGGTACTTGGACTGGATTGGTATGGAAGGACTGGGGACTTGGACTGGACTAGTTGGTGACGACATAGGATATGACATGGAGACTTCGACTGTATTAGTTGGTAATGACATAGGATATGACATAGGGACTTGGACTGGATTGGAGTAAGGTTAACTAAAATGGGACATGGAGACTTGGGCCGGATCGATATGGTATGATGTGGTGACGTGACATGAGTTGGTAGATAGTTGATAAGGCATGTAGACTTGGATAGAATTGATGGGTGAAGGACTAGCATATGACGTGGAGACTTGGTATGGACTAGTGGATAGTTGGTTTCCCTTGTCAAAGTTAGGATAAGGGTGATAACTGGACATGTGTTGTGAATTAATGGTAGGATTTGTGTTAAGTGACTATTGATAGTGAGGGTAGATAGATGAAGGACTTGGACTGATTGGTTGTTGGTACGAAGGGCATTGATTTTCGGCTTGGATAAATTCTCTCCTAAAGTCAAAGGCTTCTTGGTATCGACTTCTACAGAGTAATTCGTATTCAACTTTACTAGCAAGCCTATCAACATTGTGTTGAAGGGAAGAAAAGGTGGTGGAAGTCATGATGTTGTGAGATGATAATGACGTTTGTCTAAGGGAAATGACTAATGTAAGGTGATAAACTTGTCAAGAAAGGATACCAAATGCCAAGGTGACAATAAAGACTAAATATGAAAATGTTGACCAAGGAAAATGTATCTAAGGGTTAAATTTAGGTTAGATTAAGGTTAGCAAATCAATACAACTCAAGAAACCAAAAGAAATTACAAAGTACAAAGGAAGTAAAGAAAAGAACGATTATACCAGCTTATTGCCAAAACCTCCATGATTCACCTTTGTAACACCTTCTAACTTGTTGGTTCACGTATTTCCCTCAAATCGAACCTGCGAGCAATCTGGAAATAAATGTCTAATTCCTACACCAAGCTTTGAAGGATTTGATCAAAGTCTATGTCTATGCCTAAAAGATTAAAAATGATACGATGCCTGCAAAATACCTAAGTATGTCAGTGCATCAATGTGTAATCTAAAAATGAGAGAAAAATAGCATTTTATAGAAAATGCCATTTTGAATGGACGGATGAGATTGACTTTTGACAGAGACCTAGAATCAGAGGCCCAGATTAAATCTGATAATCCCTAATTAGGGTTAGGGAAAAATCATTAAGCGAGTGGTCGAGATTTCATCTAAGAGAATCGAATCGATGGTGGAGAATAAATGAGATGATTAATTCAAAATAAAAGAATTTTGAAAATCAGGAAGATAAGAGTTGAACTGAAGATCAGATTTGGAAAATCAAGAACCTGCCCGATTACTTGATTTTTAGAGGAAAATTACCAATTTGAATTAAATTAATTTCAAATATGGATTTTGTGAAATAATAAATAATCGATTTTCAGATTATTTACCAAAATGGACTGTTAATTAAGAATGTGATGATATTTTAAATAATTTTATTTATTTAAAATGAGAGGAATATTAATTTTGACAATTAAATAATTAAAGATAATTATTTAATTCAGCAGATAAGATTAATTAATTAAATAAATTAATCAATTCATTTAATTATGAAAATAACTGACATATTAAATAAATAAATAAAACTTATTTATTTAATAATCAGGAAGAAATGACTGAAGAAGGGTAATTAATTAAATTTAGAAATTTATTTAATTAGGGGAAGACTTAGATAATTATTGACGTATTTAATAAATAAATAAAATTTATTTATTTAATAATCATGAAAATTTAGAAATTTATTTAATTAGGGGAAGACTTAGATAATTAATGACGTATTTAATAAATAAATAAAATTTATTTATTTAATAATCATGAAGAATAAAGGACATGAATTAATTAAATAATTATGAATTATTTAATCAATAGTCGAATGTGGACCAAAGGACATAATTAAATGTCACAATTATGCTAGGATGAAAGTGGTAAAAATAGAGATTGCAGGCCTAGGTCATTTTTAAGTTTCTACAATATGGGTTGCAAGATCTGAAAGATTGACATTAATATTGGTAGGAGTTGGTCAACATGAAGATAAATACCTGTTGGTTCAGCCTGTTTATGATTTTGTATGCGGATTGAGTGAGAAAAAGTTTCAAGGATATGCTGCCCCGCTTGAGAAAAAGATAGTGGAATTGTTATCTCAATACACTCATACTGATTTGTCACCATTACTAGATGTTGAAGTCAACAATTTTGAATTGAAGCCATTGCATGAGTGGAAAAGGGAATTGGATGAGGTTATTCATTCCCAGGTAAATGAAATATGCAGAGAGGTTGATATTAATCTTTTCACTAATACCTTGGAGAGGTTGGCATTCCTCATTAGCTTTCTTGAGGATTTTGACAGAGAATCCAATGCAGTGGTAACTAAGTATACTCCTTACAAAAAAGCCATGGATGAAATTATGGAGTTTGATTGGCCATCTGAGGAAGAGTATGAAGAATGGGGGAGGGTGTACGTTGGAAAATTTGGTTTGTGAATTGAAGTGTGAAACATATACTTGGTCAAGTATTGTACAAGTCTGGTCATAGAAGTTACAAGTGCATAAAACATATATTTCACAAAAGGTTAGCGAATTATTGGTGACGTGGAATGCTGACTGAAATATTGACACACTTTCAATCCACATCAGTTTGTCATTTTTCTCAATAAAATCAAGGTGCCACTATGAATATGTTTATTCTTTTTGACATGTGCTTTTGTTGGACAAATTTAATCTTCTTGGAAAATGTAAATGAACTTTGTCTTGTTTGATTTCCCTCTACTTTGATAATTGTAAATATAACTGAATTGGGGAATTTGTCTTCTTGTGGTCCAATCCTATTGTGACATGTGTACCTTTGGCCTGAGGCTTGTTTTGCTCCCTTATTTCATAAAAGGGAATTTAGGGCCATTCCTATGGGTCTTTTGTTGAATATTGGAGCTATATTGTGACAATTGAGAACACAAAGATAATATGTTTAGTCTTTATCAAATGCTTTGAGTCTAGGTAGCATATTTTGTTAAATTTATGGTTTCTATAGACACCTAAAAATGACCTAGGCCTGCAAGCTTCATTTTTACCGTACGGTTTTCGTGTGTTTTCTATTTTTTGCAGGTATAGGTACGGAGCGACACAACTATTTTTTTTAAATCGTGACGCATCAGATGCGTCGCGACGCATTTGAAGACCCCAAAACCGCAATCGCTTTGTCGTGACATAATTGTTCTCGAGAATTCCACAATTGAATTATCCAGACACATTTGATACACAGAGCAATGCAATCTCTCTGTCGTGACACATTCATCTGGTACAGTTTTCTGGTGATTTACATTCGTTTTTTTTTTGGGTTTTCTGTGTCCTTTCTATTCTAGTTATTTCCTGCATTCTTCCTAGAATAGGTTTTCTGTTACTAATCAGGATTTGTAGCTTTTTGGCGGTTACTTTTCGAGGGTCGAAGACAAAAATTAAAACTACTAACATGTGGTCTCACAGGTTCGATCGTCGAAGACTAAACATCAAAAACAATGTGCTTGTCTTTTCTTAGTATAATAAACATTTCCTTTTGGTGCAATTAAAACGAACCTATCTTTCTACTATGTCTGAGTGTGTTTGCAAAATGGTAGGTGAGTATGCTCTCACCTTGTGAAAACTCAGTGATTAGAAAACCAGACCCGTTTTATCTGTTTTTAACCTCACGACTTAGTATATCGGAGTATCCTCTCCCCTTGCACTTTTAGGTGATCTTGGGTGTAAGAGAGACAGTTACTAACTCTAGAAATTGGGCCTTCCTTGGGATTTCATCACCCCAACGCAACTCAAACTGGCAATAGAGCTAAGGCCAAGCTACCTCTGTTCGGTATATAAATGTGAATCTTAAGGGAAAACCTACGATTACGAGTGTGGATGTGTCATACGGACAAAGTAGTATTCCCTTAAACCCTGTTGAGCTTAACCTCTTCAGGCTGGAGTACCACCTAATCAGTGATTAATCTCTTGCCCCATGTATGGCCACTCAAATGGGGGTCCCAAATTAAACACCTTTGTGTAGTAAGCCAAAAACCTTCTATTTGCTAGCGCAGCACCGATCGGTGTGAAGGCATCCACACTTTCGCAGTTTGTAGTAGAGGTGATCAATCTGCCATGGGAGTTTCATGGGGGTTGGAAGCTTGGTTGGCCTGAGAAGAGAGTGCACTATAAGGGGGATCCCGTGCAACCAAGCTTCTGAATTCACACGCTACAGATATGCAGTTGGGGAAACCCATGTGGAATCTAGCGAATATTGTCCTAACCTAACCTAGGATTGTACTTGTCTTATGTGCGCTTGCTTACATTCAAAACATTGTGCTTGTCAAGTGTTTTCTATATTTTCAAACAATATACACAACATTCACAAATCTAGACACAAACAATCGACCTTAGACAACTCAGACTTTTCAACAAAACATCAGAAAACAATCTCAGTCCTCATTTTGAACTTAGACTTTGCATTGTTCATCTTAGTCATCATTTTGAACCTAGACCTTGCATTTATAACATTAATTCCTTAGTCAAACATCATCATCTTAGTCCTCAGTCAACATTTTGGCTTTGATCACCTTGTCATCTTACATCAATCATTTCCTTAGACAAACATTATCATCTCCTAGTCATCCTAGTCGACATTTTAGGAAACATAGTCTTGCATTTTCATCCTTATCAAAAATCCAAAAAACATAGGTTGTCATCATCCTTACATTTAGTTGTCATTCTCGTCATCCTTATCTGAGCAATCCCTTTTTATTGTTGAGATTAGGCTTGAAAGACAACAACGACAAATGGAAAACTTTGGACAAGATTCCAATCCCAACATTGAGAATAACACTTATGACATGAACAAACATTGGAAATTTTCTGACCCATTTCACAACATGAACATGCAATCTTCCATGAACATGCCATCTTCATCACAAAACATTTTTGAGCCATTAATAAGAAGAGACCAGAATGGAAAAGTATATGTAGAAGACTTAGAAGCTGCAGCGCAAAACCCTAATATAGCCTCCTTTGTAGAAAACTCAGTCTTACAAGACCCTCAAAGATATTTAGCTATACTTTTGGACCAAGGGGCTAAGTTACCACGCGGCTTTGACATAAATACTGTGAGATCTCCATTTTTCTATCCTCACCATCAACAGTCACTTAACACAAATCCTGCCATGAATTCCCAACACACGTCCAGTTATCACCCTTATCCTAACTTTGACAAGGGAAACCAACTATCCACTAGTCCATTCCAAGTCTCCACATCATATGCTAGTCCTTCACCTATCAATCCTGTCAACGTCTACATTCCCTATCAACCATCTACCAACTCATGTCAAGTCCCCACATCATACCATATCGATCCGGCCCAAGTCTCAATGTCCTATTACAATCAACCTTACACCAATCCAGTCGAAGTCTCCATGTCATATCCTTGTCCTTCAACAATTAATCTAGTCCAAGATTCCCATACCAATCCAATGCAAGTCCCCATGTCCTATCCTAGTACTAGTCCAGTCCAAGTCCCCATGTCCTATCCTAGTCCGTCATTCATTAATCCTTTTCAAGTCATCCCCTCACAAGCCACATCTAGTCATGAAAGTTCTATCATTACTCAAAGTCAAATCCTATTGTGTAAACCTGAGAATACATGTCAAGACGAAAGCCCAAAGCATGACCTTATAATGTCACCCTCATGTCAAGAACAAGGTAGTCCATCCCATGACCCTATCTTAAACTCCATTCAAGGATTCTTTCAAGACAATCATGACATCCAAAGTACACCTACCATTGACCAACAAGTCCAAATCCATGACAACCCCATCTTCGACCAAGACCCTACCATTGACCAAGAAGTCCAAAACAATCCACTCCTTGACCTTTATGCCATTCATGATCAAACACTTTTAGACCTTATAAAGGCCTTGACTATTGACACTTCCCATGATGAGACACTTGCCTCCATCGAACACATAGATGATATTCCTCCAGAACAAGAATCCTCCACTAGGGACATGCTCGCATATGATCAAGTTATATCTAAAATCATTGGAATCTATGACACTAAACATAATGATGGCTTTGACATTGTCTTGGAAGCACCAACAAAATCATTTGAACCTAACATGTCACATGATCAAACCAAAGATATCAGTCAGGAATATGTCCAACATGACAATGAAGCTAAGACACTTTATCAACTAGGGTCATCTATCTTTGTTAGAGTAGGCTTTCTTGCAGACGAAAATATTACAAGTGACAGTATCCACATACCTAATGATGGGTTAGCATCTTGCTTTCCAAACAACAAATACCCCATCACAAATAGAATCTGTCAAAGCATGCAATATCAAGGCAAAGGACTAGGCATACACAAGCAAGGAATTCTAGAACCAATACAGCTTCAAGCAAATTATAGACATCAAGGTCTTGGTTATTTCTAAGTTAGTAAATCAAACGATGTTAGTGGTACCTCCTCGATACTAGGGGCAACTTTGTCAGATACAAACATCAAAATGGAGTCCATGAGAAATCCTTGTCATAAGATTGCTGCCAACACTCCCTCCATCCGCACCATAAATCGTCATTTTCAACCTTCCCTTTCGAACCAACAAAAACAAAACTCTTACAAGTCAAAAGATCAAAATAAAATGTCAAAGGCCATTGAATCAAACAAAAGGACAAGTGGACAAATGAAATTAAAATGGATCCCAAAGAAAGATGGATCAAACAAAGACACCAAGTCAAATACAAAAGTCAATAACAATGTGGAGCCACAAGACAAGAGGACTCCCACATACAACAAATGTCCACCTCCTTCAAAATGGTCATCAATCAAGGCATATAAAAGTGTTGTTTCCAAACACCATCCCTCCAAAATCCATCATCCACCATCCCAAGTTTGGAAAATAAAAAGTCATTCATCCAAACGTCAAAACAATCTTTCCACGTCTACCATCATTCGTCATAACCCTAAATCTCATTTAAAGTCCAATGATCCCACGTCACAAATCCATCACATCTTGGCAGCAACTCTTTACTACAAGGACTCTTATGGAACTCTATTGTGATGTGTGTATTCTAATAAGGCCAACTCTAGTATCAGAAAGGACCACAATGACATCGATTAGTTGTATACAAGCGCTACGATACTGACAAGACAACTACTTCAGACAGGACATTATTGGCATATCATGGCACCAATCTCTACATCGGCACCGTCAATGGATTCAAAATAGTCAATGGTCATCTAAATCATCCAGGCTATCCACAAAATCAGAAATACAAAAAAAATTGAAAAATGTAAAACATCGTCACCCTGATGAAAACCTGGCAAACAGGCGTCTTGGTGACACCAAAAAAATAAAAAAAAGTCAAGAAAACAGTAAAGAGAAAAATTTCATCCTACGGTGAAAACCTGGCAAACAGGCGCCCTGGATAAGTACCATGATGAAAACCTGGCAAACAGGCATCATCTGTAAAATAAATCGTCTATGTGGAATTTTATACTCGGGGGCAAGTCGTCTCATTTTCCCATGCCTTCCTCATGACATTGACGTCCATCTAAGCCCTATCATTTCCACGCATTTTTCCCACTTGCCTCGGTCTTGACATAAAACTGGCACAAATAAATCATGCTTTGGGAAAACTCTTGACATGTCTATCCTTCGGTCATACACGATTCATGAAACATCATGTCATTGACCATCATAGTCTTATTATCCTTATACGACATAGTCCTTGAAAATCATATTACAATTCCCTTAGTCTCATTTCTCCCATCTTTTACCAAGGCCACCCCCTATCCTTTCATGCTTGTCACCTATCTTGGCTTTCCCTTGTCAAATGGTCTAAGGATAATCATCATCCCATCTAGTCCTAACCAAGTCATTCCAAATGAAACAAATCTAATCCATACAAGCACATTATCCAAAATTTCACTTGACTGCGTTCCTAGCTCGGCTGTAGACCTCCATACTTTCATCACATTATCATCATCGTCCTCACGTTGTTTCGGGATGCATCCTTCCCACGTCAAACAACGTTGTCATCACCTGTCAATTGGTATTCAGCTTGACTAGGGGCATAATCATGTTTGTCCATGGATTCTCATGTGTAGGCATCAGTCACATGCATTTTTCATAATCCTCTTAAACCATTCAAAAAGACAAAAACATGGAAAAAAGTCCTGAAAAAAGACAAAAACATTGGCAAAAAGTCCTTAAAAAAGACAAAAACATGGCAAAAAGTCCTGAAAAAAGACAAACATTAGCAAAAAGTCTTGAAAAAAGACAAAAAAAATGGCAAAAAGTCCTAAAAAAAGACAAAAACATGGCAAAAAGTCCTGAAAAAAGACAAAAACATGGTAAAATGTCTTGAAAAAAGACAAAAACATCATAAAATGTCCTAAGGAAAGACCAAAAACATCATAAAATGTCCTGAAGAAAGACCTAAAAAATCATAAAACGTCCTAAAGAAAAACACAAAAACATCCAAATCAATGTCAAAATCCTAAAAATGGAGTCAAATTCAGTCATGTCAGTCAGTCCATGTCATTGTCGAACTATGTTGTCTCTGCACATTTGCTACATAGGCAAGGCCATCAATCGATGAGTCCCTGAGACATTAGGTCAGTCCTTTTAGGTTGGTCCAAATAAAATCATGGCATTTGTCACAATAGTTGCGTCAGCCAAATAAGTCAGACATAGTCAAACTCAAACACAAGACAGTCATTCGAAATGTCAATGTCAAAGTTGGTCAAAATCAGACAGCACAGTCCAATCAATCATACAGTCAACATCAGTCAACTTGCCAAAACATATTAGTCAAAACAATGTCATTCTCGTCACTCTTTGGCCCTCTTCAAGATGTGTCCTTGGATTTGGAACTCGTCAAAATGTCCTTTGCCTTTTTCAGGATGTGTCCTTCCTGACAATAGGCCCCGTCAAACCGTCAACACCATCAAATTGGAAAAGCTCTTAAACTGTCAAACTGGCAAGAATTCAATCTTTGGCAAACAAAATTAAATGGCTATTAATTTTTCTGGTCTATCTTGTCTTATATTTTGACTATCTTGGCTATTTTGTCTTATATTTTGACTATCTTGGCTATTTTGTCTTATATTTTTACTATCTTTTCTTTTTGGTCATGTTACTAGCTACCTCGAGGATGTCCCATGAAGGATTTAGAGGTGCGATGACGTCTCCTGGCCTATTTTATTTTCTTTGACTGTTGTTTGTGGATTGTCTTGACAAAAAGACTGGGGCAACTTCGCCCTTAGTATGAGTTAGGACATTCCTTGTCTGTGACTGTCTATTTTTCAAATGGATGACCTTGCACACCTTGGTCTACGTCATATCATGGTGTTTGTTGTCCATTTGTGTCATTTTTACCACCCAATGATGATTAAGATCAATAAATATTAAAGTCCTATGGCAATGTTTTGAAGGATTTGGTCTAGGAACTAACATGCATCTCCTTTAGTCGTGTCATCTTCTCTCACCCATCTCATATAGGCATTGCATCCATATCTTTGCACTAACATTCCTTTGTCTCTTTGTATTCTAGTCTTCTCATCCATTTTGAGAGCACACCCATGTTCTTGGAACCCGTCTTTCCTCTTGAGGGGGCATACCGCTACCCTCCTCGTCATTCTTCCTCATCGTATTTTGCACTGGGGCATGTTTTTGACTTATCTTCTTTGTCACAACGCAACAGGCGGCATTATGACAAAGAGGGGCAAATGTAGACACCTAAAAATGACCTAGGCCTGCAAGCTTCATTTTTACCACTTTCGTCCTAACATAATTATGACATTTAATTATGTCCTTGGTCCACATTCGACTATTAATTAAATAATTCATAATTGTTTAATTAATTCATGTCCTTTCATTCTTCATGATTATTAAATAGATAAATTCTATTTATTTATTAAATACGTCATTAATTATCTAAGTCTTCCCCTAATTAAATAAATTTCTAAATTTATTTGATTACCCTTCTTCAGTCATTTCTTCCTGATTATTAAATAAATAAGTTTTATTTATTTATTTAATATGTCACTAACTCTCATAATTAAATGAATTAATTAATTAATTTAATTATTAATCTTATCTTCTAAATTAAATAATTATCTTTAATTATTTAATTGCCAAATTTTATATTCCTCTCATTTTAAATAAATTAAATTATTTAAAATGTCATCTCATTCTTAACTGTCAGCTCATTTTGGTAAATAATATGAAAATTGATTATTTATTATTTCACAAAATTCGCATTTGGAATTAATTTAATTCCAAATTGGTAACTTTCCTCTGGAAATCAGATGATCGGGCAGGTTCTTGACCCTTCCAAAACTGATCTTCAGTCTAGTCTTTATCTTCTTCATTTTCAAATATCTTTATTTTTGAATTAATTTCCTCATTTATTCTCCACCGCCAATTCGATTCTCTGAGATGACATCTTAACCGCTCGATTAATGATTTTTCCCTAACCCTAATTAGGGATTCTGAGATTTAATCTGGGCCTCTGATTTTAGGTCTTGAGCAGAAGTCAATCTCATCCATCCATTCAAAATAGCATTTTCTATAAAATGCCATTTTCCTATCATTTTTCAATTACACACTGACATATTACACAGAAGCATCACATATTTATGCACTTGCACACTTAGACTTCTCATTGCAATTATTCTTTATTTGATCAAGTATTAGCATGTTTAGGCATTGGCAATCATAGTCATAGGCATAGGCATTAGATTTTCTAAAAATCCTTCAAAGCTTGGTGTAGGACATAGACATCTATTTGCAGATTGCTCGCATGACAAATCTGAGGGAAAAACATCAACCAGCAAGCAAGAAGGTGTTACAAAAATTAATCATGGAATGCTACACGGTTTACAAGTATAATCATTTCCGGTTTTAACTTCCATTGTGTTTTGTAATTTCTTTGGGTTTTATTATCTTTATTGATTTGATAACATCTAATCAAAATCCAAAAAAATAACCCTTAGTTATAGTTTCTAGACATATCAAAATGATAATGGAGATTTTCCAAATCTATAGTCTCTCCATTTTTATTGTGTATGCAATTTATTAATGAAAATATTGATCAAAGATCATTTCATTAATTGACATTGTTTCATACTTTGATATGTGTTTTAATTTTAGCTCTTGTTCATAGAAGAAGTTAAATTGCTTGAATTAAATCATGAATTCTTATGCATGATCTAGGGATGTGATAAGTAGTCTTTAGAATTTGGTTACTGATTTGTGTGTTGCTAAGTGATATTGCATAGATCTTGAGTGTCCAGGATTAAATACTCCTTATATTTCAATTTTCTTAGACTCCTAGCCAAGAGATAATGGCACTGATCATAAATCATTTTAATATTTTCATGACCCTAGTTATCCGACTTGAGAACAATCTTTTAAAATAATCATCGATCTACTTTTAAATTGTGGTATTTGTATTGTCTCGGTATTCTCAGCTTAAGATGTGTAGTTTGTTTAGGGAATTTCCAACTCCTTGGTGAATTTCAACTTATTAGCTATGAATGAGAATATGTCTGCTTATACATATACAATGTACATGTGAATTGTCTCAAATAATAGTATAATATACATTGTGGGATTACCCTCTCAAGTTTTGCAGAACCCGAAGTGTAGGAGATAAAGCAATTTATGCCATATCTCGTCAGTTGGCAACTTGTCTAGCAAATATTCGATAATTGAGCTCGGCAAGTTCATAGGTACCTATTATGACCTGATTGGGTTGTTTTGAAAACAACCAACAGGATGGTGACTCTACTAGGGATGTAAGTCTTATAATTACTAGTTCTCCAGAATGCCTTATCACATATCACCACATTATATAGTGTTAATTTCTCATAGATCCAGTCAATTGAAACTATTTGTCACATTTTCCTCCAAGCTTTTCCAATATGTCATCTACTATCCTGATAAATTTCCCACCCATTTGTCTAAAAAGAATACGTTCAAAATTCATGTAAAGATACCTCATAGGTGTCAATTTTTGTTTTCATTTCCAAAGATATATTACTATTTGCAAGCACTATAAAAATATTGCTACTAATCTTTCCCAAGAACCTTGGGTGGCGACTCTAATGTCTCTGCACCAGTACGAACTGGTGTTCAAGGATATCCACAAAGTTAGAAAGAAATGTGTGAAGAAATTAAAGAAGGTGACAAAGCTAAAAGGAAGCCAAGCTCAAATGAAAGGAACGCGAGGTTACTCGAAGAAGAATCCAAAGCAGAAGTTGGAAGGTGAATTATCTAAGAACAAAGGAAAATGGATAAAGGCAAAGAATGCAAGAAAAGTTAAGTCTACACCTCATCCTACCCCCAAAAATGAAATACGTTCTAATTGTAGCTCAAGATCTTAAAAGGATTTAGTAAATTTCAATTATAGTACTTATGAGGCAAGGGGTGGGGTTTATATGAAGACTGTTGTAAATGAATATTCCTCTAACCCTGGTATGCAAGCTATGAGGCAAAGAGAAAGGGATAGAATCCAGAGAGATAATGTTAATGCTAGGTGTGCCAGAGCCGAAGGATATATTACCCCAAATTCCCATCCATACACCCCTATCCCTGATGATTTATTGAATGGAGATGTTTACTCCCATGATCCACTTCCTTCCTGAGCTAAAAATGTAATTGTATCTGATAGGGAATCTACTATGCCAGATGAAGAAGTATTAAACAAAGTGCATTTACTTAATCAAAGGATTTCTAAATGTAATCAAAATAGGAAGAAAAGGGAGGTTGCTCATGAAAAAAGGATTAGGGATGCTATGATGCAAAGGGATGCATTAAGAAGGAAGGGTGAAGAGATGGTAGCAATGGAAAAGTTGGTTGCTCTAGCTAACCCAAAAGATGGCCCAGTAGTACAAGAAATTGTAGGCAGAATTCCTACAATTCCTTTAGCTGACAAAACTATTGAAATCCCACGACCCAAGGTTATTGAGAAAACTACCATCCCACCGCCCCCTCCTCCCAAGAATACTAAGAAAGAATCTCAGGATGTTGATAAAGGGAAGCATCCTATGAATGAAAGAAAAGCTAATGAAGGGGTAAAAATAAATGAGGGAGGGGTTTCAAAGAAAGATACATCTCAGGATGATTCTATTTCGATCTTTGATAAACTAATGAAGGAGAATGAAGAATTGGACAGGAAGACCAAAGGATTAGAACTAATGGCAGTAAACAAATAAATAAAGAAGAAGCTTAGTTTCCTTGCGTCTACTTTTAAAGATCTTGTCCTTGAAACCCATATCCCTCAAGGTCACTCATCTTCTTCAAACCCTCATACTAGTGACAAAGATTCACCCATTGGTAATCCTTCCAACTCCTCTTTGTAGCTTGGAAATAAGGATAGGACTATCCATTTTAGTGATAATGATTCCCAATCCAGAGGACATCGACATGATGGTGAAGGAAGGAGAGATAAGGATAACCATGATGAGGAAGAAGGTCCTATGGGCAGGAGACTATTGCATACTAATAGGTATAGACAACTATGTTTTGAAAATATTCCTAGATATCCAAATCTAGTGTCAGACATTGCCAGAAAACATGTGCCCAAATTTACTGGCAACTATTCCCTTAGCGGGGAAGATCATTTGAAGGAATTTCAAAGTTTTATTGAAGACTTTGAAATATGGGATGAAGATGTACCTATGAAGTACTTTATGCAGTTCCTCACATAAGATGCAAGAGACTAGTATAGAATCCTGCTAGATGCAAGCATTGACTCCAAGGGTTCATTCTTCAAATCATTTAGAGAGCAGTATGGCAATCAGACCAATCCTTAGTTCAAACTAAATTACTTTAATAACATTACAAAGGAGCATAATGAAATGGGCATAGAATTCAATGCAATATTTCATAAGGACATGTATAAGGTCCCTGGATCTTTAAGACCTAATGAAAGGGCATGTCTGGTAGTTTATTGCAATGCCTATGATTCTAAAATGTGATACCTGCTTAGAGATAAAAATACACAATCTCTAAGAGAAGCTTACAAAATGGCAGTAAACATTGAAAATAATAGGAGGGCATTTGGAAAGGTGGGTCGAAGAGATGACCCTAAGTCTTCTAAGAAATCTAAGGTTCAGAACAAGAAGGTCCCTAAAGTTACTACCCTAGAGAAGTTAGACCAAGTCTTAAACCTATTGCAGAAGTAGGCTAGAAATGATAAGACCCAGTTTCATAGAAACGAGAGGCCACCGAGACTACAAGACTATCCATATCACACTAGTTGGCATAATGGGAAACCCATCTAAAGTAACCAAAAGAATTTTCAACCAACACCAGATCCATTACATAAAAACACTACAAATGTTGTAGAATAAATACCATAGTGTGAAGTTTGTGAAATTCCCCATTCCTCATATCAATGTGCAGTTGCCAGATCCATGGAGCAATCTCAAGATGATCAAAAGGAGATTAATTCTCCTCATGACCCTGATGACACTATGAATGTATTTATGACTGGATCGGATATGGAGTGTAATGACTATTCTTCCAGTGATGATGTTGACATAGATTATGTGGATATGCAAAGATAAGGATCAGTTATTCACCATCAACAAGTGTTCTTTGATGAAGAAGGAGAAGATGAGTACATAGCTTATAATCTTGAGACATGTAATGTTTCTTTAAGGAGACCTTCTAATGAATAAATACAGAGGTATATAGTTGCATTGGCTGCTAGAGCTCAAGCAAGAAATGATCTCCACCTCAGGAATAGGGTGGTAAGTGGCACCCCAGGTCATCAAGGAGGCATATTCATTAAAGAGAATAATGCAGACAGTAAGGGTGTTAAAATAGATAACAAGAAAGGAGAGACAAAACCCAAGGAAAATAAAGAAATTAGAACTTAGGCTAAGAAAGGAAGGAAAAAGTTGTTGTTGAGGTTGTAAAACCAAAGTTGAAAGTTGAAGAACTGAAACCTACCAAGAAAAAGGTCAAAAAACAAGTTGATGAAGTGGTTCCTTAGGAAATGGTGCTTCCACAAGTACTAGGTTATTCTCCTATCGATCTTTTTCAAGTTCTATCTCAGATCCAGGTCACAGTTCCACTCCTTGAAATGATGAGGATAGATGATCATAAGCACAAAAAAATGGCTATTATTAACAGTATTCCTAGGGGTAACCAACAAAAAGTGGAGGTTGATGTACCTAAAACAAGTAAGAGTTGGGAAAAACATTTTGAAGTGGGTGCGAGTGTCAATCAGAATCTTGAGATTTACTTGGGAACCACCATCATTGCAAACCCAAATTTATTTAATCCTTTCTTTTTTAGTCTGATCATTGATGGAAAGGTGCTTAGGAATTTTATGATAGATTCGGGCACTTCAAACAATGTCATACCTGTCAAAATAATGGAGAAAATGGGCTTGAAGGTTGATAGCACATATGGCAAATGTTATGCCAAGGATTCTAGAGAGGTCCCTGTTATTGGTGTAATCTATGAAGTGCCATACAGATTGGCTACTTTCCCAGAAATGGAGTTGGTTATGAGTGTTACAGTGGTGGATATTCCACCAACATATGGAATGCTACTTTCAAGACAATGGTGTGCTTCTATGGGAGGGAGTATGCAATGTGACTTGTCATTTTCCACATTCTCCATTAACCAAAAGGATGTAAAAATTGCCTGAGAATCAAGATTCAGACACATGATTGAGCATGTTGAAGAGCTAGAAGAACCCCAATAATCAACTTTGTAGACACCGATATGGAAACATTTCAAGTAGAATAAATGGAGCAAGAAGAAGGAAAAGTAAAACCTACACCAATTGTTAAGGAGGTTTCATTAACATTACCAAAAGATCCTCTATGGACTATGTAATTTGATGGGGCCTACTCAAAAGAAGGTTCAGGGGTTTGGGTCATTCTTACATCTCCCAAGGTAAGACTTTCAAATATTCCTTTTTACTACAATTTACATGTACCAACAATGTAGTTGAATACGAGGCATTATTACTTTGTTTAAAACTTGCTTCCAAACATGGGATAAAATTGTTAAAAGTATTTGGGGATTCAGAGTTGGTAGTCTCCCAAGTCAGGTCTAGTTTGTCACGAAGGACAAGAGATTGAGGCAATATAGAAATGAAGTTTGAGACACTATTGAGGCATTTGATGCTTTTGGGATAGAATGGATAGAAAGAGGAAATAATGCTAGAGAAGATCTATTGGCTAACATTGTCATTAAGCTAGATGATGTGACTTTTGATGGTACCTCAAGGATTGAGGTATAGATGAGACCTGTTGTGCCTGATAATATTTGCAACTGGAAAGTATTTGAGGATGATAATGACCTCCTAAGGTTCTTACATTATGTTGACCAATATGAGCATCAACAGATTGACTTCAGTTCATATGTGGTAGAAGTGGATGGAAAGGAAATATTTTTTGGAAATGATATAATTCAGTTGAAAATAAAAAAAATCCCCAAGCATTGGTTGCTCTTGAAAGGGTTTTCGATGGCTCAAATAAGTCGAGTGCTAGACAAACACCTACACATAAGGAAGACCTTGAGGAGATAAACCTGGGAACAGATAATGCCCCTAAGAAGGTTTATACTACTAAAAGAATGAAGCCACATGTGAGAACCATGTTGATTGCTCTATTGTGAAAATATAGGCATGTGTTCGCTTGGTATTATGATGATTTGAAAGAATATAGGGAGGACTTGTTTCAACATGAAATCCCTTTAAAACCTAATACAAAACCATTCAGGAAAAAGAAAAGACCCATTAACCCTACCTTAAGGCCCAAAATGAAAGAAGAGCTTACAAAACTAAGTGATGCAGGGATCATTAAACCTATAAGGCATTCCTCGTGGGTATCCAACTTAATTCCTATCAAAAAGAAGAATGGAGATTTTAGGTTATGTGTGGATTTCAGGAATTTAAATGTTGCATCATTAAAAGAAAATTATCCTTTACCTAACATGGAAGTGATGTTGCAAAAGGTAATAGGTTGTGAATTGTTATCCATGATGGATGGATTCTCTAGGTACAACCAGGTTATGGTGAGGGAATCAGAATAATATAAGACAACATTTACAACACCTTGGGGAATTTATGTCTATGTTAGAATTCCTTTTGGCCTTATAAACACTGGTGCCATTTTTCAAAGGGCCATGGATGTAGCTTTTGCTAACTTTATTAATTTATTCCTTGCAATTTATCAAGATGATTTGACTGCTCACAATAAGAAAGAGGAGGATCATTGCTCTCATCTTGAAAAGATTTTCATCAGAGCTCTAGAATATGGTATCTCCTTGAACCCGAAGAAATGTTCCTTCAGGTTTAAAGAGGGTAAATTTTGGGAGAATATTGTGTCTAAGGGTGGTATTAGAATTGATCTTGAAAGAATAGCAGCCATTGATAAAATTACCCCACCAAGAAATGTCAAAGGGATCCAATCTTTCTTTAGGAAAATAAATTTTTTGAGAAGATTTGTGACTAACTTTGCAGAGGTAAGCAGACCTATTTCAAAAATGCTTAAGAAAGAGAAAAGGTAATATGGTCAGAAGAGCCCATTAAAGCTTTCCAAGCTATAAAAGATGCTATCAAAGCTGCACCTGTATTGAAGACCCCTGATTATTCAAAACCATTCCAAATGTTCACATTTGCCTCCTTTCATACTGTGGTGGGTGTATTGCTACAAAAAAATGATGACATTTTTGAACATCCAATTGCTTTTTTTAGCAAATCCATGTAGTCAGTTGAGCTTAAGTATGATACTACTGACAAGTAGGTTTATGTTTTAGTAAAGGTTGTTAAGAATTTTAGAACTTACCTCACTAGTGCTACAATAGTTGCCTATGTCCCAAGTGTAGCCATCAAGGACATCTTTACACAGCAAGAAACTACTGGCCGGAGATGTAGATGGATTAATAGGATTCATGAATTTAACATAGATATTCAAATCACCAAATTGGTCAGGGTTCAAGGTTTGTCCAAGCTCATGGCTAAAACTAATTTAGATGCCAATCAAATCAATGAGATGGAATAGGAGAACATTGCTCTATATGCGATATGCAAACTTGTGGTTGGTATCGAAGAATTGTTGAATATTTGCAAACAATGAGATGCCCTAGTGGCATGCTAAACAATGAGAGAAGAACTATAAAGCTACAAGAAATTAGATATATTATTATTGATGGTGAACTCTGGCGGAAAACCCCAAAGGTTGTGCTCCTCAAATGTGTAGATGGTGATCAAGCTGAAGACTTGTTGATTGAGATGCATAAGGGAGTGTGTGAAGGCCATTATATGGCCAAGACTACAACACACAAGGTACTAAGGGCAGGTTTCTGGTGGCCCATAGTCATCAAAGATGCACACAAGTATGTCAAAAAATGTGATGCTTGTCAGAGGTTCACTGGGAAGCTTAAATTTTTAGGTAACTTACCACTTAGACCAGTCTTAGCACCAACCCCTTTTCAACAATGGGGGGTTGACTTTATAGGTGAGATGATAGTGAAGTCTAGTGGAAGACATGCTTGGATTCTAGTGGCAATTAATTACTTTACAAAATGGGTTGAGGCTATTCCCACCTGGAAAGAAACTAGCAAGGTTGTCATGGATTTTTTGATGAATAACATCTTGAGTAGATTTGGTGTACCTAAGAGGATTGTTTCTGATAATGCCATGTTCTTTCGATCTGAAGAATTCCTATATTTATGCAATCATCATGGAATAAGTATATCATATTCATCCCCATACCATCCTCGAGGGAATGGACAGGCTGAGTCCAGCAACAAGAGCCTCATGAAGATTATCAAGAGATTCCTCGAAAAGAATAAGAAAGCTTGGAACTCAAAGCTACAATTAGCTTTGTGGGCAGATAAAACAATAGTCAAGAAATCCATTGGTCTTTCTCCTTTTAACTTGGTGTGTGGAGTGGAGGCTAGAATTCCTCATAATAATTTGATGAAGATGTATAATTTTGTAAGTCAATATGATACTAACATCTGTGATGAGATGCAGAGCAGGATGAATGAATTGGTCGAGCTTGATGAAATGAGAAGAGAAGCACACAAGAAGAATGATAAAATTTAGCTCCAAGTTAAATATTTGCGTGACAAATGAGTTGTGCCAAGGAAATTCGAAATAGGATGTATGGTATTAATGTGGAATGCCAGACTGGAGGATAAAGGGAAATGTGGGAAGTTCGACCCCCTGTGGCTGGGTCCTTACTTAATTGCAGATATTCATGGGTAGGATTCCTACTTTTTACAGTCACTTGCAATTGAATGTCTAGAACTTTCAGTACATGGACAGTTCCTGAAACCCTATTTCTCTTGAAATAGGCTATATCCATGTACATTGTATAGTCCCGTAAATTTTGTACATAGGGTTTGGTGTGTTTATTTTCTGTTGGGTCTACTTGCCTTCTCTGGGCATTCTTCCTTTCTCTTGGTTTCCTTTGTGATTGTTTTGCTCCACCAAGAGATATGTTTCTCACCATACCCACTAGGGATATACATCCCCAAGCATGAGCCACTGATAGAGTCCTCAAAATGCTTGACATATTGAGTCTTTTGTGCTCATTATTCACATGTCAAACGTACCCATCAACAAGGTTCAGGGTTTTGTTTGGTTAGTTTTACCTTCAATTCTTCATTCTTGAATATTCTAATTTTTCATTGACTGGTTTTCCTAGTTGTCAGTCTCATCAACTGCCTTTTAATCCATTGACATAGATTTGTCACTCGCCCTAAAGTCTTGAGATTATAGATCACTTTAATCCATCCTCATGTTGGGTTTTAATTTTTGATTTATGAATGATTTAAAATCTAAGTCATTAACTCATGAGGGTGTCTTCCTTGTCAGCTTTGTCAAGGCCTCCTTTTATAAATGACTTTGTTTCATGTGCAGGTTGAATAGTTACCAGATCATGGGACTCCATCTAGGTCGTTCCCTGCTGCCTCGTCCATTTGAAATGAATACAAGTTAAATGTTGTAAATTTAGTGAGATGTCACCACGTGTGAGTGGGCCCACCCACTATGTCACATCTCAATTCCCAAAACCTTGAGATCAACGATGCCTACCGATCAATGAAAGATGATCACCGTCGTTCCCCGTTGTTGATGTTTTTTTCATGCACTTCTCAACACAGGTAGTGTGTAGGTGCACTACCTCTCTTGAAAGAAAATCTTCCACAATCAGATTGCAGAACACTATCCCAAGGTCTCTAATGTCAAGTCTTGACAGTGCTTGGAATATCTCAGTTGATTTATGTTATTTGTTGGAATCACAAGGCGGACTTCCATATGAGTTACAAAGCATGGGAAGTTGGGCCTACAAATGCAATTTTAAAGTGCTGGAAGTGAATGAATAGTGGCTGCCCACTCAAAACAGAAAGCTAAAACCCACCACATTTGTCTAATTTAGCTTCATGGTGATTCTTGAGATCCTACTCTAACCAAGGAATAAAAGAAATAGCAAAAGGAGAAGAGTTAAGAAAGCTATTATATTACTAAGCTACAAATGAATAGTAACAATGGTGGCTGCTACAGTAGATAGGCTTCCTAAACTGAGTTTTGCTTGACCAAGAGAAACCTACAGCTACACAAATCTAGTGCAATCTTCTAAGGTCTTCTGATTTTCAAATTACACATACACATCATGAACATGCAATTGAACTAGGTTGCAGCAATGACAGAAAGAAGCCCAGGCTAACTTTGCACAACAGCTTGTCATCAACAAGTGCTAAAAGTATGGGTTGGAAGCTCATCAAATACTATAACAACAACACCATCATGACAGCCATTCAAGAAACTAATACTAAAACTAACATAGAAGGTAGAACCATGCATGCAAGATGAGAAAAATCAAAGAGAACATCCATAAAATCATGCAATTATATCTTCTATTGCTGCAAATGTTTTTTACAACAGATCTCCAACCCTTACAAATGAGGGGAAAGCCACTATTTATAGTTTTCCAAAGCCCAAATGAATGGCTAGGATTGAATTACAATGAGTGGCCCAAATTTGATTACATTAGAGTTTCACCTACCCCACAATATTTAGCAATTAAAAATACATTCCTTGTCTTTTCCCTGTTTTGTCTAGTGCTTAGGTGCTGTAGCAATTTCATCATTTAGTTGATTTCCCTTTTACTATAGCTGAAATTGCTTGAAAGATGCCCTTTGCTTAATGAATTTTCAGTGTTCTTCATTGGATCAAACAGGCATGTCGATGACTGGCATCAATGGATTGGTTTCCCTTGATTCGGGCGGACAGCTCCCTTATGCCTTCTTCAAGGCCACCCCCTTGCATTTTTGTCGTTGACTTCCTTGGCACAGGCCTTCTTCTAACGTTGACCCTATTGGTGGGTGCTAGGGGGAGAGGCGAACATGAAATGAATGGTGACAGGAGCTATGCGCATTCCTTGTTCAACTTTCTCAATGGGTCTCCTGACGGACTCGTAGTAGGGTCCTTGAATCCTGCATACATGAAACATCGTAAGTGCTTTCATACAAAAATCAAGGAAAACGTTAGTCAAATCTTGTAAAATCCTTGTTAGATCCATCCATACATCATCAAAATATTATAATATTCATATTTGGAGCTCATTTAGATTATAAACATTAATGCGGGCCCAAGGGGGCGGGCAGCGAATGAGGTACAGTAAACTGGAAGGGAAGTTCTTGGACCTCAAAAAACCTAGCAAAACCAAGATTTTTCAATTATAGCACATGGGAAAAGGGGAAGGAAGAGTGCCCAGAAAAACTTCCTTAACATTGGACTCATTTGAAAAAACCGGAAGCTTGGAAGGGGAAAGGTGGAGGGTCAATGCCCTTTTGAAAAGGCAATGAGCACATGGCGGCCCGGAAGGAAAGTCCTGGAGGGTGACGGAGGGGTGGAGTCCTGGAAATGACCACGGAGGGACGGAGTCTCAGAAATGGCCATGGAGGGGCCGAGTCCTGGAGTTCGGGTCGTCGGGGCTCCACGGATGTTCAAAATGGCCATGGAGGGACGAAGTCCTGAAAACGGCCACGGAGGGGTCAGGTCCCAAAGTTTGGGTCGTCGGGGCTCCATGGATGTTCAAAACAGCCATGGAGGGACGGAGTCCTAGAAATGGCCACGGAGGCCGGGTTTGGAGGCCGGGTCGTCGGGGCTCCACAGAGGGACGGAGGACGGCCACGGAAGGCGGGTCCCGGAGGCTGGGTCATCGGGACTCCACAGATGTTCAAAATAGCCAAAGAGAGACGAAGTTTCGAAACCACCGAAACTTAACAAAACGTTGATGAAACCTTGGCAGTTCACATAGGCACCACAAAAACATCCCAAATCCACCAGAAAGTTGTCCCCAGAGTCAAAAATGTGGAAAGCGGACCATCGGGGGTCCACGGATGTTTCAAAATAGCCAAAGAGGGAGGGAGTTCCAGAGGGAAAGTTTTGAAACCACTGAAACTTAATGAAACATTGACGAAACCTTGGCAGTTCACTTAGGTACCACAAAAAACATCCCAAATCTACCAGAAAGTTGTCCCCAAAGTCAAAAATGTGGAAAAAAGTGAATCGAGTGATCAAGGACCAAGTTAGTAAGAACAAGAAAAAAGGCAGAAAAGGGATGGGGGACTTTGTTTCTCCCCATATTTGAATACCCCAAATAGGTGAATTTGGTCAGGGGGATTTGATCGTTTGAAGGAACATGACCAATTTGGGCTTGGAAAATGGGGCATGCGAAACAATACAGTAGAAAATCAGCCTGTCGGGAGCGAAAAAAAAAGGGGGATCCCTATCTATGGCGGGGCATGTGTGCAAAACATGCACAACACCTGCTAGTTCGCAGAAATGAGATGCAAGTTTTTTAAGAACAACAAGACCCATGAGAAGCTGCCACATACACTCTACAGTTGTAGGAAAGTGGAGCCCATAGGTACATGGGAATGCTTTGTCAGCGAAATCCTATTGGCCATCCACCTAAGTTGGAGTGGTGAGGAAAATTCAAACAATATTGACTCGATCAGAGTCATTCAAGAGGGCCATCTCAGCCATAAATCAAAGGCTCATATTCAAAATAGCAAAGCATGCCCATTGCAATTCTTTTGCTTTCCACGAGTGAGCATTAATGGCAGAAGTGACTCGGTAGGCTTATTCAGTTCCTATCAAGATTTTTGTGTAGTCGATTCTTGCTTATTTGAGAACCAGAGATGTGTCCTAGACAATACAAGGAGTTGGTAAACGAATTACAGAGATTGTACCAGCTAGCAGTAGGGTTTTCCATGGTTGAAAGAAGTAAGTACCATAAACACAAATTAACATTTTTTTTAGTTTTCTAAGATAGGGTTTTCTTTTATCTGTTTTAAAGCTAATGTGATTGTTTTGCTTTCATTGCTTTAAAATTGGGAATAATTTTTATCTTTGAAAAGTCATGGCCCTATAAATTTTCAAAATTAGCTCTCGTCTGAAGCTGTAAATTGTAATTAGGAGTCAAATAGTTAAAATTCCTCTATTAGAATTTTCTTTGTGCACACAAACCCATGTCTCCCAAAGCACCCGATGCTTCTTCTTTTGCCCAGCCTAGATCCCTATCTTAGTATGTTATTGACCTATTACCCCAATCCACTAATAAGAAGTCAGACGGCAGAGCCCTATTTCGTGGCCCTATTGTGAAGGAGGGTCTGATAGATAAAGCTTGCTTCATTATGGATGTTGAGGTACCCTACACAGGATGGCAGATGTTTCAACATTGGTTTGGAAATAGAAATCTAGGGGCCCCTTTTAGCAACCCATGGGATTTTACTATGGGAAAATTGGTTGTCCCTAATGTATACATGGGCATGGACCTCCTGAAGCATATCACATTAAAATATGATCTAGTTTCTTGGGTAGTCAGATCATATGATGGGGTGGTCATGGTAAAAATAACCAGTGAAGAAATTGAAAAGTTTTTTGATCTGTATGAAAGGAATTCAAATATGCTCCCTTTAAACATGGATGCTATCATAACAAAGTATAATAATACTAGGGTGTTCATTAGATAAAAAAAAATTCCACAACATACTGCAGTGATTTGAACTATGAAGCAATGGAGGAAGGTCAAGATTGATGATGAGGAGCTAAAACCTTTCCCAATCAACTATTTCACCAACTATTTCACAAAAACTGTATATTCTTTTTACCAAATTGTAGGTGCCAATCCACCTAACACATTAGAGAAGGAGTATAGCTACCTGGTTTCACATATAGTACCCAGCATGTAGTATGGTTTATGACTATGCAACTTATTTGGTTGAATTCTAAGGAGGAAAATAATGGGTGAAGTTCTAGTGGTACTCATTTTTAATGCATATGTTCCTGTATAAGGGACAAAAATCCTTTGAGAAGGAAATCACCCTGGAAAGAAAGAAGGATGGAGTTGACTTGCCTATTTAGAGTTGGGCCTATATCTTGGATAGGGATGATAAGAAGTATAGCTTTGTAATGTTTAGAAATGATTTTGCTTCCAGGATAAGGAAGGCCTTGATATATGAACCCCTCGGGATCCCTAGAGAAATTCATGAGTTTTTGAGACCTAAGGAGCTAAGGCTAGATCTAAATTTGAGTCACAACTAGGGAGATTTGATTTTGTATCATGATAAGACAATTTTTAGAATATATGGTAATACTTTAGGCCCATATGTTTTTCCTGCAGATGTTCCCTTGAGAAGAGGTTTCCTTGAGATCATGAGGTAGTTGAAGGTGGCACAAGAAACACATTTACCTAAAACAACAAGGAAAGGGTCTTTCTTCCTAGAGTGGGTAGTATTTGCATATTACATTGAGGCAAAAGTGACATTGAATGAATTAGAACATCTGCTAGATCCTTATGAATTGATGACTGTGAACCTAAGGAATCATGATCCTGAAGGCTTCATACATAAACTCAAAGAAGATAAGAAAATTTGTACTTTTGTGTATGATTTTAGTTACCCTAAGGATGTCATCAGGAATTTTTTCAACACTGAGGAACGAGATAAGAAGAAAGCTAAGTACTTGGCTTATAGAAAGATGGTGGAAGCTAGAAAGAGGAATAATCCTCAATATGACCCTCTACCTAATATACAAGGTGATCTCAATAGGGCTATGTATGTCCTAGACAATTTTGAGAATGTTGTTGGTGTTTTGAGAGAGCAGCGGGAGGTTCCTGATAAAGGAAAGGCAATGGTGGTTGAAGAAAGTGCAGAAATGACACTAGAAGAAAGGCCTACATATCAAACACCCAAACAATTGAGGATTTATTCCAGGAGGAAAAAGGTAGCAAGTGAGGAGGGGAGATCAATAGCCCCTATCATTTCTGAAGAACCAAAAGCAGACTCTCCCAAGAGTGCAGTGTCAACTCCTCACACATAGGCCTCTTTACCTACAATTGATCTTTGATTCACCTCCTAAAAGTTCTGCTCCTCCTGAGAAACCACCTCAAAAGAAGCAAAGGATTGAAACAAAAGGATTGGTTATTTATGTTGATACAGACGAAGATGATGTCTTTTTCACCCCTAAAGAAATGCAGACTGGAATGCCTCCTCATGAAGCAGGAATTGCTTCAAGTTCAAGATAGAGCATCCTCAAATTGGGGAAGCTTGATATTTTTGGGTTGAATACTACAGATGATTTGAGGGTGGAAGCCAGTAAAGAGTTTATGGAGGATGATGCTTTCATTGAAACTTTGGCATTCCAGGATTTCTATTGGGAGTCCAAAATTGCAGATTATGCACAGAAGTTGGCCGTTGAGAGGAGCTTGCATCCTGAATTGCCTGAAAGTGTCATTGAGGTGAATGTTAGAAAAATTATGAAGGATGAGTTTAAAAATATTAATGCTCAAGAAGACAGAGAACTTGTAAAAAAGAGTGGTGTATTGTTGTTGCCAGATTGGAACATTGTTGATGCTATTGTTTTGGATGCCATAAGAAGGGATGAAAGACCCCTTGTACAAAATGAAACAGAATTGGAAATGGAACTTAGAGGCTTAGCCTTCAGTGAGGATTGGGATGCATTAGCAATATTGTTACTATCTCCAACATCTAAGAAACCAGCCTTGGCAGAGCCATCTGAGCATAGTGGTCAATTGCTTGTGAAAAGAGTTGTTGATACTCCAGCTCTAGAGGCTGTAGACATGGTTGTAAATGTTGTCAGGTTCACCCGGTCAATTTTGGAGGGTCTCACTTTGGAAAGAGATAATCTCATAGCTAAATATAGTGAACTCTTAGGTGACTATGACAGTAGTCAACAAAAGGTGGCTGCATTAGAAATTGAACTGGCATTCTATAAATAAAGAGAGGGAGTACATAGGGAAAAGGGTTGGCCTAGCTCAATCCACCCACTCTCATCTTCTCTTATGACATCTATGCAACATTATTTTCATAGCCAGGCCTTAGCAATAGTGCCATATAGTCATAAACAACAATCAGTTGTAGTGTAAGATTCAAGTGGATCAGGTACTAGCTCATTTGGTAAAGAAAAATTGTTGTTGAAAATTGAAACATACAAGAAGCTAGTTGAAAGAACCCAAGATGCAATGTATGAGAATGTATCAAAAAAAAATTCACTGCATTAAAACATTTAAATGAGAAGATTCAAGCTAGACTCAATAGTGTGTATGACAACTATACCTTGATGCTACAAGCAATGAGATTATCTAAGAAGGATAAATTTTTGGATAAATGGGTTTCAAGATCTAAAAGATTGACATTAATATTGGTAGGAGTTGGTCAGCATGAAGATAAATACCCACTGGTGCAGCCTGTTTATGATTTTGTATGCAGATTGAGTAAGAAAAAGTTCTAAGGATATGCAGCTCCGCTTGAGAAAAAGATAGTGGAATTGTTATCTCAATACACTCATATTGATTTGTCACAATTACTAGATGTTGAAGCCAACAATTTTGAATTCAATCCATTGCATGAGTGGAAAGGGGAATTGGATGAGGTTATTCATTCCCAGGTAAATGAAATATGCGAAGAGGTTGATATTAATCTTTTCAATGATACCTTGGAGTGGTTGACATTTCTTATTAGCTTTTTGGAGGATTTTGATAGAGAATCCAATGCAGTGGTAACTAGGTATGCTCCTTATAGAAAAGCCATGGATGAAATTATGGAGTTTGATTGGCCATCTGAGGAAGAGTATGAAGAATGGGGGAGGTTGTACATTGGAAAATTTGGTTTGTGAATTGAAGTGTGAAACATTGGTCAAGTATTGTACAGGTCTAGCCATAGAAGTTACAAGTGCATAAAACATATATTTCCTAGAAGGTTAGCGAATTATTGGTGATGTGGAATGTTGGCTGAAATATTTAATCACTTTCAATCCACATCAGTTTCTCATTTTTCTCGATGAAATCAAGGTGCTTCTATGAAGATGTTTATTCTTTTTGACATGTACTTTTGTTGGACAAAGTTAATCTTCTTGGAAATTGTAAATGAACTTTGTCTTGTTTGATTTCCCTCCGCTTTGATAAATGTAAATATAACTGAATTGGGGAATCTGTCTTCTTGTGGTCCAATCCTATTGTGACATGTGTACCTTTGGCCTGAGGCTTGTTTTGCTCCCTTATTTCATAAAAGGGAATTCAGGGCCATTGCTATGGGTGTTTTGTTGAATATTGGAGTTGTATTGTGAGAATTGAGAACACAGAGATAATATGTTTAGTCTTTATCAAATGCTTTGAGTCTAGGTAGCATATTTTGTTAAATGTATGGTTTCTGGATATATCAAAATGATAATAGATATTTTCCAAATCTATAGTCTCTCCATTTTGATTGTGCATGCGAGTTATTAATGAAAATATTGATTAAAGATCATTTCATACTTTGATATGTGTTTTGATTTTAGCTCTTGTTCAGAGAAGAAGTTAAATTTCTTGAATTAAATCATGAATTTGTATGCATGATCTAGGGATGTTATAACTAATCTTTAGAATTTGGTTACTGATTTGTGAGTTGCTAAGTGATATTGCATAGATCTTGAGTGTCTGGGATTAAATACTCCTTACATTTCAATTTGCTCAGACTCCTAGCCAAGAGATAATGACACTAATCATAAATCATTTTAATATTTTCATGACACTATTTATCCGACCTGAGAACAATCTTTTAAAATAATCATCGATCTACCTTTAAATTGTGGTATTTGTATTGTCTCGGTATTCTTAGATTAAGATGTGTAGTTTTTTTAGGTAATTCCCAACTCCTTGGTGAATTTCAACTTATTAGCTATGAATGAGAATATGTCTACTTATATATATACAATGTACGTGTTCATTGTCTCAAATAATTGTATAATATACAATGTGGGATTACCCTCCCATGTTTTGCAAAGCCCGAAATGCAGGAGATAAAGTAATTGATGCCATATCTCGTCAGTTGGTCACTTGTCTAGCATATATTCGATAATTGAGCTCGGAAAGCTTATAGCTACCTATTATGACCTAATTGGCTCATTGTGAAGACAACCAACACAATATAAGGTTGTAGTATGGGATTCTCTTGAAATGTTTGATGTTGTCTATAGAACATGGATTGAAAGATCAAAGAATGTTATGGCTGATTTCTTGGCCAACATTGCAGTATAGCCTAATGATATCACTTTTGTTGGTATATCCACCATTGATATTTTAAATAGTTCATCAGTACCTAATAATGTTTGTAACTAGAAATTATTTGATGATGATCAAGAAATTTTTAAATTTTGTACATTGTAGTGAAGAATACTACAATCAAGAAATAGATTTTCAAAATCTTGTGGGATTTATGAAGGGAAACAAGACAATGTTTAGGAATGAGGTTATTTAATTAAGTACTAACAAGATCCCAAATGGCTTGGTTTCCTCAGAAAAATATTTTGATAATTCAAATAGATATGTGGTTAATTCAAACCATTCCATGAAAATGATTTAGAAGAACAAAAATTAAGTACAAAAAATTTCCCTAAGAAAGTTTACATTAGGAAAAAGTTAGATCCCAATAGTAGAATTATGCTTATAGCTTTGTTAACGAAATACAAGCATGCCTTTTCATAGTATTATGACGACTTAAAAGCCTATAGAGAAGAAATTTTTAGCATGAGATCCATTTCATGTCTGATGCTAAGCCTTTCAAAGAAAATCAAAGACCTATGAACCCAACATTGGAACCAAAGATGTAGTAGGAATTAATTAAGATTTGAGAGGGTGGGATCATAAAGCCAATTAGGTATTCCACCTGGGTCTCTAATTTGGTGCCAATAAGAAAAAATAATTGAGATATCATATTTTGTTGATTTCGAAAACTTGAGCATATCTTCATTAAAATATAACTATCCCCTATCTAATATGGAGGAAATGCTACAAAAGGTGACTGGATGTTAGTTACTATCTATGATGGATGGTTTTTAGGGTACAATCAAGTGGTGGTAAAGGAATTAGAGAAATACAAGAGTACCATTACTACATCATGGGGTACATGTGTTTATGTCAGGATACCATTTGGGTTGACTAACATAGGATCAACTTTTTAGAGAGCAATGTGTTAGTTCTCAAAAACGCAGGCTGAATGCCTCAAGAGGCTACGAATCTCTTGATATGCTTCAGGGTAACAGACAAGGTCAAGAGAACTCAACCTTCTACTCTTCAGGTGCTACTAGACCTAGGCGGGTGTACCTTACTGAATGAAGTAGACTTTATGTATTTGTGATTATCCTTCTTGCAGTGATTTGTGCACAATGGCAGATGGAAGTGAACAAATGAACTCAAGCACAATAGCAATCTTCTAATCTAAATCCTAAAGTGCTCAATTAACAAATGTAAAACAAATGTAAAGAAACTGAATGAATCCAAATGATGAAATTGTAGAGACCAGTGCCTTATTGGGTATGCAGAGTCAAATGAAACAGAAGTGGGCAACTTATTCTAGCAGAAAATCAAATTGTTGGCATATGTTTTGTTTACAACTTGTATAAACATGCAGGATTATGACTACTAAGCTCTACTTTAATAATCTAGATGAATCTTCCTGATTATTGTGATCAACCAAAAGAATTTAATCTCTCCTTGAAAGAACCAATAGATTAATCACACAGAAACAACAAATGTGCACTGATAAACTAAAAATAAGCTTGTTACTTCAATTTAAATAACTAGAAAGAATCAACTTGGAGATAGCTTAGCAATACTTTTCAATAAACTCAACATACAATTGACACTAGAAATAACCTGCCACACCAACTAAATTTCATTGAAATCGCCATTTGAAAACATGCAACATAGCCTCTGTTCTGAGAAATTTATTCTACTATATCCATCTCTACCTACTGTCTCTATCTAAGATCTGATCTAAAATCTCATCATTCAATTACAATTGGGAGTGCATATTTATACACCAGCATTAAGAAAATAAATCATTTGAAACTCCATGTCGGCCCTCCATAGAATTCGAGCTCCAATCATGTCAGCCTGCAATGGTTCTCAAACGTAAACATGTCGGCCACAGAATTTGAATCTTTATTAATCACCAATGGAACAGTCGTTGAGACAACCAAAAAGTATGTCGAAGGAAATTCAATCGTCAATCGTTAGTCATCCTGTGTTCCTCTGTTCTTTGTGTTGTTCGCTTTCATTGTGACCATTTGTTCACTATGCCGAAGTCAAGAAGTATCCTTTTGTCCCCTTTGTGTTTCACTATAGCCCTATGATATCGGGGAAACCTCTCGTAGACCACCCCAAGTGTTACCGATATGTATTTCCCTGCTGTATTTACCAGTCGCTGAGATACGAGTATTTTCTTACCGAGCAGCGCCTTTGTTTCATTCATTGTCGTTGTAACATAATGGTATCAGAGAGACCTCCTGCAGATTTCATTACCTTTCCCCAAAAGCCCCTTTTTTCCTTTTGTATGTCGCTGTGACCTTTCACCATCAGGGGGACATCACGTAGATTAGGTTATGTCATATCGAAACACCCCGAGCACACATGAGATCGCCAAGAGAATTCAATACACATACCGACAAAGACCTTTTTTTTTCCATTGGCGAGACCGAAGGTCACTCGCCAAGACTTCTTATCGAGAACCTTATCTCTCATCGAGTTCTTCTTTTAGTTGTCGGTTGGTGTGACAAAATGAAATCGCTATGACTTTGCACTGAAAGCAGCATGTTAGGCCAAAGTGAACATTAATGTGTTTGTCAGTGAGACCCCAAGAATTTGCTAGGACATTGTACCGACGCCGCAACTCATGTCAATGTAGCCTCATTCAAGCTGGTCGCCGAGACATAGAGCACTCGGTGAAACATTATATCAATGACCAAACTCCTATCAAAATGTGAATCATCCTCTGTCGTCGAGACCGTGAAGAGATCCTGCCGAACGGTGCCTGCAAGAAAATTTTGATCGTTGTGACATCAAATGAGTCTTGTCGAAAGGCAACACAGACTCATGTTAGCAGAAAACGCACAATGGGTCGGGGAGACAATAGTATTCTCATGCCGATAGGAACCAGAATGTAAAAAATGCATGACTCAATGGATTCTATGGGGCAATATGGAAAAATATGGGTGAAATATGCACACGGTAGGACCAAATCTGGAAGTTTATGAGTAAAACCAACATGTGAAAACATCATATTTTTATAGTTCCAACACAATGGATGTTGCATTTGTAAATTTGATTGATATTATGATGGTAGTATATTAGGATGATTTAATTGTCTTCTAAAAAAATAGATCATTGTAATCATCTTGAGAAAGTATTTTCAAAAGCCATTAAACATGGCATATCTTTGAACCCTAAGAAATGTACATTTGGGGTTATAGAGGGTAAATTTATTTTTCATATTGTTTTAAAGGATGGTATTAGGATTGATCCTAAAAGAGTGGTAAAAATTAACAAAATTCCAATTCCGGAAATTATTAAGGGAATCCAATCATTTTTTGGAAAAAATCAAATTTGTTAAAATATTTGTCACTAATATTACAAAAAAACTAAATCCATCTCCAGGATGCTCAAGAAGGTTCAATCTATATCATGGGGAGATGATGCTATCCATGCATTTTAAAATATAAAAGGGGTTATTAAACAAGCACCAATGCTAAAAACCCTTGATCTTGCAAAGCCTTTTCAATTGTTTTTTTTTGCTTATTTCCATACAATTGCTACTATATTATTTGTACGACAGGGGGGCCAACCACTTCAAGGCCCCATGTCATAGAGAGCCAAGAGCGAAAGCTGCCCTAACTTACCTCACTCTAAAGGGGTGTTGAAATGAGGGACAAGAATGATGAGGACTATAAAGTACTTCAATCACCCTTCAGACCTGAACTTTAGTTTGGGCTAGGCGAGCTGGTTTTTTGGAGTCAGTAACATGCCTAAGGTAGTTCTCTATCCAAGGACGAAAGTGCAGTTATGGGATGTCAACATGGCATGTTGGCATCTCTCAAGCGCGCTAGCATCCATTTGGCTAGAAAATAGTGAACACAGTAAAAATGTCAAAAAGAGCTACTAACAACCTAGCTAGTTCAACCTAGATGATAAAAATAAAATGAGAAAGTATACAAAATAGTTACTAAAATGATAAAGTAAATAGACAAAAACTAGGGTGACGAAGATAATCTCACAAAAGTGCATGTTCGTCAGCTAGCTCCAAAAAGCATGTTCACCTACACACAAGAATGAGGGGAAATTTGTTAGGGCTATATAAGGGCCTGCCTCAATCATTCCACCTCCATGGAGAACCAAATAGCAATGATAGAGAAATGTATGATAAAGAAGTAAAGGAGGAATTAAAATAACACTAAAAAATAGTAAAGAGCTACTCAACCAAATCATAAAGGAGGGGAATGAAATGTTACCACCTCCACCAAGAGCTCACTAGCCAATGGAGGAGAAAAGAGGACTTGAACAATCACCATAGCATCGACCGTGATGAAGGGAGGTTTTGCAAAACCTCAATCCCACACTGCAATGGCTTGCTTCACACTTGCATAATAGAGTTGATGGAGTGTTGTTGTTGTTGTAATGGAGTGCTAAACTACTATTGAGAGTGGATAATGCCAAGAGAATGAAGGTGAATTCTTAGTGGATGCAAAAAAAGATGGATTGAATGAAGAATGGATGAATTTGAAGAAGAGGGAAGAATCTATCATTTTTGGGGTCGGTTGGTCAAAGAGGGACGTTACAAATCATTCCCAATAGGAAGTGTAATGCCTCTTCCAACTTTAGACACAGGAATTCGTCAGGGACGTAAGCACGTTGTGTGTGTCCCTAACAAATATTCTTCTACCGATGCAATAGATAGATGCCAATTGGAAGGAAGTCATCCAGCTGATGTGGAATTTCAACTTCGGATTTGGTTTTCTAAGGTGAGGATGTACAAAAGGGGAATTTGTGTAAGGGGTAAAAATTACTCCTATACATTTTCCCCCACTTTTGTGAGCATGAATACCGATGAGTTCTTTGGTAAAGTAGATCAAAAAGTGAATAGGGTTAGAAATTTATAACTAAACCATTGAGGAAGCATACTACTATTTGGCGAGCTCAAAAGTGCAAGGTAGGAAAAGGACTCCATAAGCTCGTAGAACTATGAAGTTGTAGATTGAAAGTGTCTTACAAGCCCGTAGACTTGCAAGGAGGTGACCCCCAAGATCTCTCACATGAAGGAATCCTTGAGAGGTAAGCACCTCATAGGCCCACAGACCTACAAGGAAGGTGTCCTCCAAGATCTCTCGCATGAATAAAACCCCAAAAAAATATCCCTACATGCCCATAGACCTATAGGGGAGGTGTCCTCCAAGATCTCTCACATGAAGGAAACCCTAGAAAAAGTGCCCTACAGGCCTGTAGACCTATAGGGAAGGTATCCTCCAAGATCTCTCACATGAAGGAAACCCCAGAAAAAGCACCCTACAAACCTATAGGCCTGCAAGGGAGCGTCACCCAAGATCTGTCGCATGGAGGAAGCTCAAAAGAAGCACCTTAAAGGCTTGCAAACCTATAGAGAGGTATTCCCCAAGATCTCTCACATGGAGGAAACCCAAAGAAGTGGAATCTATAGAGTCAGAAAGTGGCTTCATAGGTGCACCTACAAAGTGACATGTTTACTTGCAAATAGAACATGTACGAAAGCGGCCACGCAGGAAAGTAAGTGGACAGTCATGCAGACTGTCGATAAATTGGAAAATTTTCAAAGGGGTCCCTCAGGAACCTGGCATAAAGAAGGGGGTCCACTCAAGGGACACGCTATTTGAAAGTGTGGAAGAGATGTTTCTTTCTCAAATCAATTCAACACCAAGGAGTCCTTTCGAAAGATGTTCACTTCATCAAAGAATTTGAAAGAAAGAAAAATTCCCCCTCATGAGGGGAAGGTCAAAGCTACTCCCTCCTCGAAGGAAAGGTCTCAAGTTCTTTCTTTACAAACCCATGATGAAGGAAACATGTTCCATTAAGGTTTCAAGTTGAGAATGCGATTCTTTGAAAAAAATTGTAAAGATTCTTGAGAAAATATTTGTTTGGAAACGAATACATTTTCCAAAAATCAAAGTGTCATATAAATGGATATGTCACACATGAAAGGGACAACTCAAGCAAAGAAGAGAGAGAGAAAGATAAGAAAAAGGTGAAAAATAAATGAACACCGACAAAGGGCATAGGGGTGATCTAATATTTCGAGGTCAGAGTTGCTCATAAATATATATATATATATATATATATATATATATATATATATATAAGTATAATAATAGTATATAAAATGAACTATCATCAACCCCCTACTATATCAGACCATGTGAATAATGCACGAGAAGACAAAGTAAAAATAAAAAATTGGGTCAACATGGAATAGAAGCCTAAATTCCCCCAACACTTTGCATCATCCCCAATTTATTGAAAGTCCATCACAAACATGGAAGAATGATGATACAAATAGAAGAAGGTTTATGACACAAAAACTACTCCTATATCCAAGCACCAACAAGGGTGACAAGGCTCATCTAGAAACACATAGCACGATCACGAGGGAACACATCACAACACACACACATCTAATCTAAAGATAAAGAAGAGGCCTCCCCCTAACATGGATCAACCAAGAGGTCATCCGCTTCCCACTTCAAATCATCATAGGGGAAGGAGGATGAGCCTGCAGTGGTGGGATGTTAACAGGAAGAGCTTTTGAGCCTCTCGCAACAAGGGCTAAGGAAGAAATCCCTACAAGGTCTCCTCCACTTGGCTCTTGTGGGGCTATAGTCAATGATTTTGTGAAAATCATTGACAAGGCCAAAACTTCATCTAGAGAGTTAAATATGTACTTCACTGGAGTGCCATGTTGTACCTCAATAGATGAGGAAGGTTGTACCTGAGGTTCACCACTAGGCTCATTGAGTGATTCGGGAGTGGTGATGAACTTAAGGGAGATGAGACTGATTTTGTTACTAAAATAGAACAAGTCAATGCAAGACCACCTTTCAAAGAAGGTGGGATCCTCTTATGTCCTTCATTTTTGGAAGGACCACCCTTCACCTTCTGATCTATCTGCGGATGTGAACTCCTCACAGATGAGCCAAGAGGTTTGAAGGAAGAGGAGAAGAAAACTGTAGCAGATACCACCGAAGTGTTGGGAACATCTATGGGTTTAGGGAAAGGAGAGACATTTGGAAGGGACATCAACAAGGGTGGCTCCACCAAAGGAGTGATGAACACCTGCTCCTATTTGGGGTTAGGTGCATTCGTACTCATAGAGGAAGCTAGAAGCGATGCAGAGCTTGGTTGAAAGAAAGTAGAGGGGAGGAGAGAGGATGCAATAGGAGGCCTTGAAGTAGGGGCAATCAACTCCTCTTCCCTCTTCTATAAGGTGGCCAACTCATCCGCTAGGTCCTTTTATCAGTGCTTGTGCTCATGCACAAGGTGGTTTCTATGACTCTTCGAGCTAGAGACCAGAGGTTGCAAAGGATTGGAAGACTCATGCTCAGTCATGGGAGTGTCCTACATTTTTATTTCTAGCGGAGGGATGAGCTCTTGAATGGGAGTAGGGGGAACAGGTTGAGAGGCAATGGGGGGAGTCAACTCTAATGCATCGGCAGTGGGCCTCTTCTCGTTTACTATCTTAGGAGCAGAAGCGGTATGAGGCCATGGAGGCTAAGACATAGAAGATTTTCCATGGGGACCTTTCCCTCTACCATACCAATAGTACCAAGGTCTAGGTGGCTTACTAGGGGGGTCTGATATCATAATCATTGGTCTCCACTAGAGTGGTATCATCAGACTCAGTGAATAAAAGCTAGGAATATTCATCCAAAACTCTTCTCTAGAAAGAGGAGGTGGAGAGCCATCCCAAGGATGGGGTAGCTTCTCTTTTCCTTTTTGAGAAGAGGAGGCAGTTGGCTAATGTACCACCAGAAGAGCCAATGTTGGTTGTCCCTTATCCCTAGTCTTATACTTCACATAGTTTTTGTAAAGTAGGTCTATTCTTGGAGGGAGTGGACTAACCATAGTGGGCCAAAAGTGGTCTAATGAATATCCCCAATGGGATACCAAAGGTTGGTATCCAATGTCATGCACTACATGCACAGCACCTTCATGGGAGGACTTTAAACATTTGTAGATGATAGAGGTGATTCCATTCATGGAAGCTAGCCAAGGTATCCCTAACTTCATCCTGAACAGATCTGACTCTAGGATAACATCAAAGATTGTGTCTACAACCCTAGGTCCTACTAGGATGGACAGAGTTATTGAGCCGTATAGCTTTAGACAAAGACCATCATGCGTATGAATGGTAGATTTTGTTTTTTCGCTCTCTTTTCTATGAAATGAATTAAGCCACAAAATCTCTTTTGTAATGAAATTCACTCAACTCACGGGGCTAACTAAGACCCCAGTCACAATGTTTCCATTGAGGTGAGCAGGAATGTAGAGGGGAGAGGGCTTGTTGTTTAAGGGTAAATCCTACGATGTGAATGTCATGTCTGAAGAGTCGGGCATAGGTTGCATGGTAGGAGTAATTGTGACCATGTTAACATATGCCTCAGGAAAGGTTGTAGAATTGGAGGGATCAATAATCATGTTGGAAGAGTGTGACGGAAACAGGTTTGTGTAAATCTACAACTCACTATTCACTTTCACCACCATTTTTTTCATATTTTATTTACTTCCGTCAAGATTAGTACCATCTTTGATGTGGCCCTCTATCTCATGACACAGGTGCATACAGTGTTCGGTATCATGTTCGTTAACTCAATGGTACTGAAAAAGGTATTCGGATCGTACCAAATAGGGAATGGTTCTTTAAGAGGCTTAGGGTTCTCCAAGGTTGTGATCTTATCCTTTAGCAACTTCTAAAAGATGGAAGAGTAATATTCTACTAACTTTGTGAACTTTTAGTCGCACCTAAGGCCATTATTGATTGCAGCAGCTACTACATTCACAACGGCCTTACCTTTCCCCAAGATCAATATAATGGACTTTCCTTCTGAATGGGAGCACGAGGAGGATCCCCCGAACTAAACTACTATTTGCTAATACTCCCATAATGCAACACACAAATGTGCAAAAGAAGGGTATTTCATAAGGGAAAATTTCTCCTGCCAAGGTCTTTTCAAGTTCCCTATGAACACCTTTTTCACATTAGAATCGGAGAGCAGATACGAGATTAGTGAATAGAGTGCTTGGTATCATGTAAAATCAATAATATTTTCATTATCCCTTTGTTTGCATCAAATGAGATCCGAAAATGTCATCTTTGGTCCAATGTTAGGTTGGAACTATCGTAGGAATTGGTTTACAAGTTGATCAAATGAGAAAATGGAATTATCGAATAAGGAAAAATACCATTCGAATGTTTTATCCTTAAGAGATCTGGGAAATAGCTTTGCCATCGATGCATTGTAATGGAAGAAGTCTATACATAGGGCATTAAAGGCAAAAACATGTTTTTGTGGGTCCCCTTTGTTGCCATATTTTTTTAATTTGGGAATCTCCATTCCTTGGGGGAAGGGAGTGTTTAAAATCACTACCAATAATGGGCTATGTTGGAAAAAGGGTTGAAAGATAGGCTAGGTAGAGGCCTGGGAGAGACTCACCAGTTGGCTTTGCATCTTACCCATATTTTGAAAAAGAGTGTTCAGAATAAGGTCATTAGAAGACATAGGGCCAGAGGAACCTCCTCCAGAACCACTACCAAAGCCACCTCCAAAACCACTGGTGTGACCACCCCTAGAACCACTGCCAAAGCCACTGCCTCCAATAGGGCCTCCATCAGAGCCACCTCCACTTTCAAAGCCACCGCCATGGCCTCCATCGGAACCACCTCCACCAAAACCACTACCACTACCAAATCCCCCACTGCTCATCCCATCAAAACATCCACCACTAGAGGTGAAAAGAGGGTTGAAGCTAAACCCTAAGGGTACTGTGTTCGCCTTGATAGTTTTAGATCTCTCAGAGGTGGAAGGGATGTTGATCAAGGAGACTGTGTCAACCATGTACACAGATGTGGGAGGCATCGACACTCCTATCTATCTCTCATGATCTTCGAAAGTGGACCCTTGGACAATGTTAGGATTGTTTGTAGGATCACATGCTTCAGTCAAACTAGAGAGACTAGCCAGGAGTTCTATGCATATTTGATCTTTTCCAACCATATACTTTATTTCACTAATAACCCTAGCGGCCCTAGCCATCTTTGGGTTCTTTTCCAAGTGATTCTCCAAGTCACCTAGTCCTTTGCTAAGGATGGAGATATATTCTGAAGGAATGTGAACAATCTCATACTCATCTTCCGATGACGGTGTAGGAGATGTAGGAGGAGTGGGGACGTGGTCAGTCTCATCAGAGACCCCTACCTCACTCCTCGGCAATTGCTTCTCTATGACAAGACAAATGAAAAATCCAGTCAAAAGGCATGTAGAGAAACCAATAGTGACCTTCATCCTCTCCATTAGCAGGTTTTGTACACTTCTCCTAACAATATACCTAGAGGTTGTGGATTGGGTCATGATGCTCATAAACCTTCACAACACTCAGGGGCACAACAATCACAAGGTACAAGGGAAAATTCTCAACACCAATGAATGAGCATACGTTGGTTCATGTTAGGCTCACCAAACATGTAAGAGAGGGGTACCAACCATATCAAGGCCCTAGGTCATGTAGAGACAAGAGCAGAAGGCTGTCGTAACTTACCTCACTCTAAAGGGGTGTTTGAAATTAGGGGAAACAATGATGAGGACTATAAAGTACTTCAATCACCCTTTAGACCTGTACTTTATTTTGGGCTAAGCAAGCTAGCTTTTTGGAGTTGGTACTATGCCTTAGGTAGTTCTCTATCTAAGGACAGCAGTGCAATTCTAGGATGTTAGTGTGGCACGCTGGCATCTCTCGAGAGCATTGGCGTCTGTACAACCAAAAAATAGTGAACACAGTAAAACTTTCAAAAAGACCTACTGATAGCCTATCTAGTTCAACCTAGATGGTAAAAATAGAATGAGAAAGTATACAAAATAGATATTGAAATGATAAAGTACATAGACAAGAACTAGGGTGACAAAGATAATCTCACAAAAGTGCATGTTCGTTGGCTAGCTCTAAAAATTGTGTTCACCTACACACAAGAAAGAGGGGAAATTTTTTGGGGTTGTATAGGGGCCTACCTTAGTCAAACCCTCGTTTTGGTGTTTCCACCTCCATGGACAGCTAAATAGCAATGATAGAGAAATGTATGATAAAGAAGCAAAGAAGGAACGAATGCAAATAACACTACAAAATAGTAAAGGCCTACTAAACCAAATTGTAAAGGAGAGGAGTGAAATGTTACCACCTCCACCAAGAGCTCACTAGCCAATGGAGGAGAAAAGAGGACTTGAACAATCACCATAGCCTCAACCGTGATGAAGGCAGGTTTCGCAAAACCTCAATCCCACGTTGCAATGGTTTACTTCACACTTGCTTAACGGAGTTGATGAAGTGTTGTTGTTGTTGTAATGGAGTTCTAAAGTGTTGTTGAGAGTGGATAATTCCAAGAGAATGAAGGTGAATGCTTAGAGGATGCAAAAAAAGATGGATTCAATGAATAATGGATGAATTTGAAGAAGAAGAGGGAAGAATCTATCATTTTTGGGGTCAGTTGGTCAAAGAGGGACATTATAAATCATTCCCAATAAGAAGTGTAAAGCTTCTGCCAACTTCAAATGCAAGAATCTGTCAGGGATGTATGCACGTCACGTGGGCATCTGCACACCTTGCACGCTTCCCTAACAAATATTCTTCTACTGACACAACAAACAAATGTCAAGTGGAAGGAAGTCATCTAGCTAATGTGGAATTTTGACTTTAGATTTGGTTTTCTAAGGTGAGGATGTACAAAAGGGTAATTTGCATAAGGGGTGCAAATTTTCTCCTATACATTATTATGGAAAAGTGATGAGGGTTATGAATAGCCCATTGCATTCTTTAGCAAGTCACATTAGGCAGAAAAGTTAAAATATGATATCATGGAAAAATAAGCTTATTCCCTTGTCAAGGTTGCTAATAATTTTAGGAATTATCTGGTAGGTGCAAAAATAATTTCTTATGTTCCTAGCACTATAGTTAAGGACATCTTCACCCAATAGGAATTCATGGGAATAAGATTCAACTTGATAAATAAAATTTAGGATTTCAACATTGTCATCTAGATAACCAAGCTTGTCAAGGGGCAAGGTTTAGTTAATATAATCTTGAATCCAGTCAAATCAACCAAGTACAAGGTGATACTCAAACTTAATAAATGCAATTTGTAGTATTATCCTTGGTATAAGGATATTTTTTGTTATTTAAAGGATATTTATTGTCCAAATCACATGACTGATAATCAAAAAGAACTCTCAAATTACAAGCCATAAAGTATATCATAATCTAGGATTATTTATCAAAGGCAAGGGTGCAATTTCCTGAATTTGAAACAATGGTAGACCTTTATGTGGCTCCCCTAAGAGTATATGATGTAATTATTGGGATGAGTTGGCTAACACATCACCATGCTAATGTAGATTGTTACAATAAAGTGGTTGAGTGTTACAATGATGAGGGAAGAAGGGTCAAAATACAAGGAAAATTTGAACCTATAAATGCAGAAACCATCTCAGCAATGCAATTAAAGAAGGAAAGAAGAAGAGGAGCTCAAATATACTTAGTAAGTTTTGATGAGAATGAAGAAGAAAATACTCCAACCTTTGAAAACTTCCCCTTTTTGCAAAAATATAAGGATGTATTTCCAAAAGAATTACCAGGATTACCCACAAAAAGAAAATTTGATTTCTCCATTGACATCTTACCCGGGGTTGAACCAGTGTCAAGGGCACCTTATAGAATGAACACTATAGAATTACATGAACTTAAAATGCAATTGGAAGAACTTTTGGGGAAGGGCTTAATTAGGCCAAGTGTGTCCCCTTGGGGAGCACCAGTCTTGTTTGTTAAGAAGAAGGATGGAACTCTAAGGTTGTGTATTGATTATAGAATGCTAAACAAGGTCACAATAAAGAATAGGTATCCATTACCTCGAATTGAAGACCTTTTTGACCAAATGAAGCGAGCAGCAGTATTCTCTAAGATAGATTTACGATCAGGCTATCATCAATTAAGAATTAAGGAGGAGGATATCCCAAAAACAGCCTTTAGAACAAGATATGGGCATTACGAATTCACGGTTGTACCTTTTGGTGTGACTAATGCCCCAACTGCTTTCATGAACCTAATGAATAGTGTGTTCCATGATTTCTTGGACAAATTTGTCTTGGTGTTTTTGGATGACATATTAATTTATTCTAGGAATGAAGAAGAACATTTAGCTCACCTACAACTAGTCTTGCAAAGATTGAAGGAACATAAATTATATGGGAAATTGTCAAAATGTGCCTTCTTTGAAAGGAAAATCCATTACCTTGGTCACATTATATCTAAAGAAGGAATAGCAGTTGATCCAGAAAAGATTAAGGCAATAGTGGAATGGCCGATTCCTAAAAATGTGTCAGAAGTGAGAAGCTTTATGGGTTTAGCAACGTATTATCGAAGGTTTGTAGAGGGATTTTCTAAGATTGCAAATCCTATCACATCATTACAAAGGAAGAATAAAAAGTTTATGTGGACAGAACAAAGTGATAAATCATTTCAAATTTTAAAGGAAAAGTTAACTACAACACCTATCTTAAGGGTTCCATATCCAAATGGAAATTTCATAGTGGTAACAGATGCATCTATTGAAGGATTAGGGGGAGTGCTTATGCAAGGTGAAGGAGTAGTGGCTTATGAATCTAGAAAGTTGAAAACCCATGAAGTAAACTATGCCCCCCATGATTTAGAGTTAGCAGCTGTTGTTCATGCCTTACAAAAATGGAGGCACTTTTTGCTTGGGAAGCCCTTTGAACTAAAAACGGATAATCAAGGACTTAAATATATTTTTACTCAACCTCACTTGAATGCAAGGCAAAGGAGATGGCTAGAATTCCTAAGTGAATATGACTTTGAAATAGAATATATTAAAGGAAAGGAAAATAGGGTAGCAGATGCTTTAAGTAGAAGGAGACACTTGCTAACCATGACTACCTTCAAGAATTCATTCAAGGAGCAAGTAAAGGAAGATCAAAAACAAGACCCGTGGTATGAGCAAGTCAAGCTAATCTTGGAAAATGATCCAACAAATCCTAAGGTTGAAGGGTACACTCTTGATCAAGAAGGGCTATTGAGATATAATAAAAGAATATATGTTCCCAACCTAAGTGGGTTGAGAAATATAGTTCTAATTGAGGCTCACAACACTCCTTATTCAGGACACCCTGGAGTTAATAAACTTTATTCAGATCTAAAGAAATTGTATTTTTGGCAAGGGATGAAAAATGACATTGTTCATTTCGTGGCAAAATGTTTAGAATGTCAAAGGGTAAAAGCAGAACATAACCATCCAGCAGGTTTATTGTACCCACATGATATACCCCACCATAAATGGCAAGTTATTAGCATGGATTTTATACAGGGGCTACCAATGACACCTTATAGACATGATGCAATAATGGTGGTAATTGACAAACTCACTAAGGTGGCCCACTTTATACCAGGGAATTTAACTGATGATGCTCCTACCTTAGCAAGACGCTTTGTGAAGGAAGTATTTAGGTTACATGGAGTACCTGAGAAGATCATATCAGATAGAGATACAAGATTCACTTCAAGGTTTTGGACAACTCTCCAGTCAACTTTGGGTACTCAATTAAATTTTAGCTCAGCATATCATCCTGAAACTGATGGGCAAACAGAAAGGACAAATCAAATCGTAGAGGACTTACTAAGGATGTATTGTATGGACCAACAAAGGAAATGGGAAGAGTACCTACCACTAGTAGAGTTTGCTTACAACAATACCTTCCAAAATTCTTTAGGAATGGCTCCTTTTGAAGCACTTTATGGTAGACCTTGTCGTACACCTTTGAGTTGGGACAGTCTTGAAGATAGAATAATAATTGGTCCATACATGCTAAAGGAAATGGAAAGAAAAACTAAGGAAATAAGACAAAGCTTAAAAGAAGCCTCTGATAGACAAAAGAGTTATGCAGATAAAAAGAGATCTCTAAGGGAATTTGAAGTGGGGGAAAGAGTTTTCCTAAGGGTTAAACCTCACAAAAGTTCCATAAAATTTGGGAAGAAAACAAAACTAGCACCTCGCTATGTTGGGCCTTTTGAAATCTTGGAAAAGATAAATCCAGTTGCTTACCGATTGGCCTTACCACCCCAGCTGAGTCGAATCCATGATGTATTCCATGTCTCTCTTCTTAAAAAGTACATACCTGATGAAAAACATATTTTGGATTGGAATGCCTTACAGGTCCAAGAAACAGGGGAAATAATGATAGAGCCATACAGAATCTTGGAGAGGCGCCAGTACCGATTGCGCAACAGAGAGATTAATCAATCCAAAGTACAGTGGGATCAGTATGATGAGGAGAATGCTACATGGGAAGATACAGATGAAATGCAACAATTATTTCCTTTCTTGTTTTAAAACTTTTAACATGAAACTTCTTATCTTAGTATTGTGTGCATCGGGACGATGCACAAATTAAGGAGGGGAGGATGTCATAACCCTCTTTTTGTTAAAACTTTAGAAATATTATAATTTTGTGTGGTAATATTATGTAATTGTTTTTATATAATTAATTTACGTGTGAAGAAGGTAGAAATTAAATAAAGAAAGACATAAATAAATAAATAAATAAAACAAATAAAAATAAAAATAAAAATAAGAAAATAAAATAAATAAAATAAAATAAAATAAAAATGAATAAAATAATTGTGAATAAAAAAGCTAATTCATTAAGTGACAAGTGTCCCCATCCTATCCTAAGCATTATTAATTGACACAATCTATTATTATACTTAATTAATAAAATTATCCATTTTACTAAGTCATATTAATTTAATATAATATATCATTTAAACTAATTGATTAGGATTAGGGAGATGTCACTATCCTTCATAATCCATTAATTAGTTAATCTTAAATTAATTGATTAATTAATCTTCATTATATTTTTTTAAAATTTAAAAATTTATTATAATCTCACTCACATGTAACTTGCATGCATAAATCACTATCACCTTACAACTCACCCCCACTCACCCTTGTGTGGGAGTTACACCATGCATATGACCTTTCCTCTTTTAGCCATTTGGCTTCTCCATGTGTGCTCACACATGTGTGAGCACACATGGTCAAACCACCCTCCATTACATGTCATAGACATGTCATTATCAAGCCACCCTCTCTTTTATATGTCATAGACATGTCAACATCCCATCTACCCAAGGTGTGCTCACAAATCAAAATTTGTATTTTAAAATTAGAATTCTCTTTTATATAGTTATTTGGGCTTGTTCTATTGACTTTAGGGTAAAAATGAGCCCCCAGAGTAAGTACCTATGGGGTGGAAGCTTATTAAAAACATAATATGGCCTTTTGGGCAAAGTATGAACCCCTAAAAGGTAACTTAAAGAGAAGTGACGAATTTTATAGTCTTGGGAAAGGTGTGGAGACTTGTCATATCCATTTCTCCCAAGGTGTGCTCACACATGTGTGAGCACCCTTGGCTCCTCTCCCCATGCCATGTGGTCCTATTTTTAAAGTTTTCTTCTTGTGACACTTGTCACAAAGTGAGGCTATCAATCCAAACTCCACATTCTCAAACAATCCTAGCCGTTGAATCAATCTCCAATCTTGACCCTCCATTTACCTCCTCTCAAGTCTATAAATTGAGGCCATTTCTTCTCTCATCAACAACACATGAATGGTATTTTTATGCTATCATTTTGAAGAAGGATAGGACTGAAGGAGGAAGAATCAAGTTGAAGAAGGCACAAAGAGAAGATTTGTTGCAACTCCATCAACATCAAGGTATTCTTTACTTTGATTTACTTTTAGAATAACTAATCAAATCTAGAAAATTTGCTAGAATCAACCTATTCTTTATTTATTTTTATTTTTCCAACTAAATCTAGAATGGAACTAATCTTTCTACTATTATTATTCCTATTTTATTCTTTTCTTCTTTAAATCAATATATTTATTCTCATTTATATTTATTTACAAAGAAATTATTTTCCTTTAATCCGGTTAATGTTATTACAAATATAAATCAATTTTAAAATAAATTTATAAATAAATGAATTATTATTTTATTAGTGTTAAAATACATATGTGCTTTTGTATTCAAGTTTTTTTATAATATCTAATTAATATTCATTTAATTCTTAAATGAAATAAGTTTAAAGTTAGATTGTTCTTTGAAAAAAAAAAAATTGATAGATTTTTTTTAAAAAGGGGTATCAATTGGATAGATTAAATAATAAAATATTCGGTCTAATTAACTATCAAATGGTGGGTTTATTCATTAAAAAAATATATATATATAATAATAATAATCTACAAACTTCTTAATTTTTAATAAAGTTATCCTAACTTAGCAAGACAATAAATTAACTAACATCGATGGTTGATGAAGATTTAGTCTAAACTATGGTTCTACGAGATAGTATTTAATTTCTTTTGAACAAATATGGAATTGGTCACTAGCTAATGTTGAATATAATTAATGGACTTATAATATATCTCTCTTCTTCATAAATAATGATAAACTATGAGTATGGATTTAGTTATAGAAATTTTAAAATAGAGGAATGACAACATTTATATCTTATGGCAATACTATATTTTTATGACAATAATCACAACTCTATAATAATAATTATGACCATTAGACATTAAATTATAAGCTTAAATTTACAAAATACTATCTAACTTAAGGCATTAATAACATATCTTTAATCAAATTTCTTATGCCACAAACTTAGCTCTTAGATTTATTGTAAACTCTCTCTCCATGTAATAAATTTATTTTCTTGGGATTAAAGGTTTATAGCACATCATAGTTATGATTTAATATATTTACAAAAAACTTAAAAAGCATGGTTATTCTTTAAATTAATTTTCTCCATCAATATACAAGTAGATTCAATTTTTCTTAAAACAAGGTTGACTCATTTAATTACAACAAGGTCATAATGATTAAATAATTATGTAATTATTAGAATATTATCAAGAATAAACTTATGCAAATTAATGCAAACCTTCTTTAGATAGATCATAAATCTTGAGGCATTAGTAGTATAACTTATACAATTAAAAATCAAGGCTCTTATTAAGACATTGTATTGGTTTATCTATCTAAGAAATTAGTGCAATAACTTATACAATTTAAATCAAGTCTCTTTTTTTTGTTGGATTATTTATGCAACCAAAATTAATAAACTTTTTGTCTTGAAACAATAGATTATGCCATGAAGTCTCTTTGAGTCGGAATTATTTATGCTAACTTAGATGAATATTTATCTTGAAAATATTAGTATCATGCAATTAAAATCAAAACTACTTATTCTATGACATAGACTATGTGAACAGATTCAAACTTTTCCTTTCTAGAAAATACTAACATTTCAAATAATTAGATTCATACCATCTATAAATGAGATCACCCATCTTGAAGAATTTAACTTTATGTTTAAGTGTTTTTATTTCATAAATGGATTTGACTATTCAATTCATTGTTACAAAAATTTATGCTTTTATAGGATGTAAGTAATACTTCTTTATAGCAAATATACTTGAATAAATAGTTTTTTTTTTTTTTTGTAAGTTCATTTAATTTTACTTCCTTAGCAAGAAGGTATAAAGTTTTTATATTCCATTTGGTTTACGTGCACAAGCTACTTTTCTTATTATTGATAATGCATTTAATTTCTTCTTAGATAGGAAACTTAAATAAGAGGAGAAAAACATGAAAACTAGCAGCGTTCGGTATTAACGGTGCCTCTGACTCACGTTTACGGGTAATGCCGTCGCACTTGAGTTACTACACTTATAGCCTAATAAAGCTGTAACAACGGCGTCTGTGGCATCGTCCCTATAAATCGCCGGGGAGTAATAAGGAACATTTTTGGAGTTAAAATCCAAGGGGCGGGAAATCCCTCTTGGATCGATAATCTAAAAAAGATAATACTATAATGGACTTACATCCGCTAGTGAAATCATAGAAAACCCCAATAGGGTTAGGGCATGTAAATTGACTTTTTAATTCTTTTATCTTTGATGATTTGTTGTTCAACGGGAAAGGGTGACGTGGCTTATAGGAATCTAGGACATAGATGAATTAGGAAACAAGCAAAAGATCACCATGAATCTTTATGCTCCCTCATGTGGGTAGCAACCGAAGAGAAACTGTCTGGGGAGATGGCCCTAGAGAGGGTCGCGTACCCACAAAACAGTTTACATCCAACAATAGATTAGAAAATAGAACTACATATTATACACCTTGATCCCGTGCTGAAACGGTGTATGTAGGCAGTCTAGGGACGGAGTTGTCCCTAGTACGTAGGCGCTCGAGGTGGGGATTTAGGATTGGTTAAGGGTGTTTACCTTATTGGCCTTGTTAAGATACCTTAAGATAAAAGAAGATAAATAAATATTAAAATTGAAGCTAAAGATTACTTGTTATACTCAGAAGGAATCTTGGATGGATTCGCTTGATTCCTCGAGGCTTTAGGCCAAATTCTAAGGCAGGACTCAAGCTTTTATTATTATCTCACATACTCCTAAGGACGTTGACCTCAGTGCACTCCTAGTAGGGGAGTGTAGTCTTTAGAGAGTGACTCAGGACCCGGATGGTCCCAATGAGTCTAAGTCTCTGGCTAGAGCATTTTCTAACCCATGTGGTTAGATGTCTACCTTATTTAGATAGAAAGATCTTGGTCCCAAATGGACATTAACCTGACCCGAAAGGTTAGATGCCTATCCTGGATGGATAGATGAGTATTGGTCCCGTATGGACATTATCCTAACTCGTATGGTTAGATGCCTATCCCGGATGGATAGATGAGTATTGGTCTCGTATGGACATTATCCTAACCTGTATGGTTAGATGCCTATCCCGGACGGATAGATGCCTATCCCGTATGGATAGAAGTTCCTGAGTATACAACTAATTGAGCAAGACATTAAGGAATTTACTTTTAAAATAAAAAAAATAAAAAAAAAAATAGTGAAATTTTTGGTTCAAGGAAGTGTGGATCTTTACAAATCCAAAAAATAGAGTCAAAGTCAATCGCACTTCTCAGTCTTTGTCATTTGTTGAACTATGTTGCCTCTGCAACTAGACATAGGCAAGGCCATCTACTGATGTTCCCCTGAGGCATTAGGTCAGTCTGTTTAGGTTTATTTGTATAAAATCATGATTCAATGCATTGTCTATATCACAAGGTCATTGGTCATCTCAAACTACAAGGTCTCTACGTGTATAACATAGGCAAGGCCATCAAGTGATGAGCCCCCGAGGCCACATTAGGTTAGTCCATTAGGGTTTTTCACATACAATATCACACACGTCTTCTATTTGTTGTCAGTCTTGTCAGTCAAAGTCAAGTCGGACTATGAGGTCTTTGTGTGTATAACATAGGCAAGGCCATCAATTGTTGAGCCCCCTGAGTCCGCACTAGGTCAGTCATTTAGGGTTTTTCATCTCACAATCAAATTTCAACACATCATATCAAGTCATGCATCAAACTGGTGAACACGTCAACATTTTCTCTAAGTCAAATCAAAAAAATTCCAAAACAACAACCAAAACAGATCAACTAATGTTTGCTATAGGATGTGTCCTTCCTAAAAATAGACATCATCAAAACAAGCAACCTGTATATTATTCAAGATGTGTCCTTCCTAAATACAGACACTATCATATCAATCAACACAGCCTTACATAGGTTATCACATCAACGAAATCAGACTTAGCATCTTATATGATACATGTCTTTCTGAAACCAGGCTTTTGTCATCCCTTCTACAGATAGTCATAACATTGAAACTAGACTGAACATCTTATCCAATATGTGTCTCTCCTAAAATCAAGCTCAATCAATCAATCATCTTATCAATTAAAACAATCAAACAAATAGATCAAGTTTTGGAAAATATTTTATTAGCTTTTTAACTTTATGGCTTATTTATCTTATCATTTCATTTGACTTTATGATGGGAATCCTAGTACTAGCTTTCTCAAGGATGTCCCATGAAGGATTTAGAGAAGCAATGATGTATCATAATTTTGTTTTCCTTGACTGTTGTTTGTCGACCGTCTTTTATCTTTGGTTTTTGAGTCATGTTACTAGTTTCCTCAAGGATGTCCCATGAAGGATTTAGAGGAGCAATGACATCTCATGACTTGTCTTTTATTTGTTTGTTGTTTGTGGTTTGTCTTGACAAAAAGACTAGGGAAATTGTGCCCTTAGTATGAGTTACGATAATCCTTGTCTGTGACTTTTTATTGTTAGCAAGTGGATGACCTTGCACACCTTGATATATATCATATCATGGTGTTTATCTCCATTTGTATTAGTTACCGCCCAATTATGATTACATGCAAAGCCTTTTGTGATACGGAAAAACATCGAAGATTGCTAATACTAACATCCATGTCTTTTATTATTCATCTCCTTTTCACACTAACATTTCTTCTTTTCTACATCTTCACCACCCTTATCTATTTTCCTCTATCCTTTTGTCCTTCATCTTCTAGTTCTCTCATTGATTTCGAGAGCACACTCATGTTCTTTGAACCTTCCTATCCTCTTGAGGGGGAATACCAATACCTCCTCGTCATCCTTCCTCATCCTACTTTTACTGGGGCATGTTTTTGATCAATTTTCTTTGACACAATGCCGAAATGACATTGTATCAAAGAGGGGAAAAATGTAGACACTGAAATTTGGTCTAAGCCTACGACTTCAATTTCTTTATAATTCATATATTTGTGGTCATGATTAAATAATGCTAATTATTTAATTATTCTCTAAAGTCCTTAATTCTTTTATAAATTAAATAAACTTAATTATTTAGTTAATTCACTTTAACATTTATTCAACTATTAATTAAATAATCTTAATTGTTTAATTAATTCACTTTATCTTTATTATATCCTAATTAATTAAATAAACGTTCTTTATTTAATTACATCACTAATTAACTTTATCCTCTTTCTCGAATTAAATAAATTCTTACTTAATTTATCTTTATCATATTTTTTACTACAATTAAATAAATAATTTAATTATTTAATTATTCATTTAACATCTTCACCACTTAATTAAATAGCTCTTATTTATTTAAATTAATCCATAAATGTTGAATCTTGAATTAAATAAATCATTTAATTCATAAAAGTCTATTTTGAACACATTCTTCTATATTTGGATAAACGCTTAAGTTATCTAAGTATTCATTCTTACTCAGCTCAAGATCTATTTAAATCAATCAATTATCTCCCGGTTTAATGTCTGAGTGTCCCTCTCGAATGAACTATCTATCACAATCAATCAGTCATCTAGTTCTAACTCATATGCATGCACATGATAATTAATTAAACATATTTATTTAATTAATTTAATCTTGTGTGTGCATTCGACCAGAATGTTGCTTTTAATCTATCTTTATCTTTTTCATGCAAAGATAATTCTTCTATTTTTGAATACCAAACTTGAAGATTAAATCATAATTTAATCTTTATCTCTATTTCTAGTTTTTATCACTCATGTCGCTACTAATAGTCATCATAATGCATGTCTAATATTTTGATCTCAACTGTCCGTTGATCTTTCAATCCTGACCTGTCATTTGAATGATCAATTTTCTATAAATTGATCTTTCTTTCATCATTTCAATCTCTCTCAAAATCTTGTGACTTTTGGAGCAATTATCTTAAATCTTTGATCTTTTGTTATTATCACAATCCTTAGGCTATGCTTGCACATACTAAAAATCTAAGGGAAAGTACACTACAGAAATAAAATGGAGAAGGAAAACAAAGGTTATCCATGGAGTTACATCAATCTTTGGCGAGATTATTTTATGTTTTAGCTTGTTTCCTTTGTTCTTTGTTCTTTGAATTTAGATTACATTAGAGCTTGATCACATTGAGTGTTTGCTTTTTACCTTTGTTGTTTTTATGATGTTACAGTTGGTGAACTCGACGTGAAGACACCATCTTCATGAATCTATAGATTTTTTATTTTATTTTTGTAGGTTTTGTATGGAACGACGCATATGCTTGACGAAACAATGCAATTCACATTTGGAGATGCATCTACTTGACAGAACGATGCAACTGACCTTCTAAACTGCATATAATAACATAAATGATGCATCTGATAAATCACTATGCATTTGTTATTTTCTAAGCCGCCATTGACTGGTTAAAATCCCACGATGCATCTGACAACAAAAATAACGCATCCGACTGGTAAAATTTTAGATTTAGATTTTCAATTTATAGCTTTCTTTCATGTTTTTATTTTCGTTAATCTTCTATTTTCAACATGTGTCTTGAGGAGTTAACGAATTTTTTGCAGATCGATAGTCAAAGACCAATATCAAAACTACTAATGAATTTTTCTACAAAACGCATGTCAAAGAAAATAGTTAAATTTTTGAAACAGATTGTTTGGTAGTGTAGTAAATCTTTCATTTGGTTTAAAATCTACAAGTGTCTACTATGTTTGGTGTGAAAGAACAATTTTTTTACTACCCTCACGATTTGGTATATCGAAGTATGCTCTCCGCTTGCGCATTCATGCAATCCTGGGTTTAAGAGAAATGGTTATTGACTCTAGAAATTGGGATTGTCCTGGCGGGAAAAAGTACTCACCTCAGGACAACTCAAACCGGTAGCACCTTGAACCCGAGGGACTTCCAGCTGGTATATAAAAGTGGATTCTTGGGGAAACCCCAATGAATCACACATATGGTTCCAATGAGATGGATTTGAAAAGGGACTCTCGCCGCACAGATCATGTCCTACAAATGAAATGCCTAAATTAAACACCTTTGTTTGTAGTGTCCAAAATCCCTCTACTGGTGCAACAAGTCAAACCTATGAAGTCATCTCATGTTTTTATGGTTTATGTGTAGAGATGAAAGTATGCCATGGGAGTTTCATGGGTATTGTAGCTTGGCTGCCCCAAATGAAGTGTTGAGCCATGGAGAGGAGCTAGTGGGGTCAAGCTACTAGTCATTTGCCTTGAATAAGCATAGTTGGGGTAAAACCCAAGTGAGAATTTAGTAAATATTGTCCTACACAGCCTAGGATGTGCTTGTCTATTATCAGATTAAATGTTCT